>WOXC01001745.1:0-240516 GCA_011680675.1 Gymnobelideus leadbeateri
ATCTGATCTCGGGTCATCCCAACTCCGAGGCCGGCGCTCTTACTCACTGCGCCACCTAGCCGCCCCTTTAGGGCAATTGGGGTTAAGTAACTTGCCCAAGGTTACACGGCTAGGTTTTGTTTGTGTGGATTAAGTGTCGGAGGCCGGCTCCGAACTCAGGTCCTTCTGATTCCAGGGCCGGCGCTCTATTCACTGCGCCACCTAGCCGCCCCTGCCATAAAGTTTTAATTGCCACTTCCCCCTTCATCAAAAAATATTTGCAATGGGGGAAGGAATAGGAATTTAATACAGCAGAATCCTTTACACAGGGTTGTTAAGAGTTTATCCCTCTATAAAAAAAGATGGTCTCAAGCAAACAAAGGGATTTTTTAGAACGCCTTTTTCTTTGTGCCTTTTCCCACACAGTAATTATCATCATTCCATTTTAAAATGTATATTTTAACATCATGACAACAGCCCTTAAAGCTTAGTTAGCAATCTTATAACTTTCAAAAATTATAGCCAAATAGTTTTAGCTGTAACTTCCTCTTAACTACAGACAAAGACAGAAAATTCTAACTTCCTAAATTTCAATACTTCAGAACATTACAAATGTGGTTAGCAGGGCTGAGAGTTTTTCTACCTTCTTTTAATAGTTCAATTAATAATCTAATAACATCTAGGTTATAAAAGAAGTTGCTTTTTAAACAGTATTTCTTATATTATCGTTTTTCAGAATTTACAGCATAAGGAAATCTAGAACACATCATAAAGTAAGAGTTATTAGTAATCAGATACCATTAATTTTGTGAAATATATTCCCAAATTACCTTTATACAGAAGAACCCATTCATACTGCCACATGTGGTTTTAACAAAACTGAACACATTTAGGTGGAGCTTATTTCCTTAACATAAGATGAACATTTCTTATTCTGCATAGGTGTGAAGATGGGTCTTTCACCTCTAAGTTTCAAAGCTCTCAGGTTTTAAGCATCATAGGATCTTATACCATGTCACCAACAGAGCTGAAACAGGTCCCAAATATCAGCTCATAAACATTTTATTAGATTAAACAATGAAGTTTTTGCTTTGCCAGTTTGAATTCACACCTGTTATTATAAGGTTAGCTTAAAGTATGCTGGGTTAAATATTATGGGCCATTACTTTAGAATTTCTCACTCTAGAATTCTAGATGATTGATTTTTGTGCTGGCAGGGCAAATCCCCTTTTCCTCATATAGAAATCTATGCAATCATTCTTGACTTGTACAAGATTAGAACTGAACAGAAAGGCCAAAAATCACAGTAAAAATTATTAAATATCTATTGAATTTCTAAATGAGCAGTTTCAAATATTTAACATTGTCAATATTTTTTTTAAACAAATGCTTTATTAACTTCTGTTTTACATCATTCATTTCCACCAGATTTTGAGTTACAATTATTTTTCCCCCCTGTTTTTCCCCTACCTACCCTCCCAGAATAGTAGTCCCACAAGATATTGCTTCCTCCAATCTGCTCTCTCCCATAGCTTCTCCCATACCCACTTCGACTTTTCCATTAGAGGAAGGTGAATCTTTGTGTCCCAATGCCTGCGCACCTTATCTCCCAATTACAAGCAAAAGAGTATTAATAATAGTATTTATATATATTTGAAACATTTAATCTTAAGACCTCGAATTTCAGATCCATTTCCTTCCTCTCTTGTCACCCATTCCCTCTGGGAAGATAAGTAATTCAGTATATGTTGTACATGTCTAGCTATGCAAAACATTACCATAGTAGATATATTGTACAAGGCTGCTTATAATTCCCTCCTGCTCATCCCACCCCCCTACCTGGTCCATTCCCTACTTGATCCTGTCCCTTTTCAAAAGTGGGTACTTCCAACTTCATCTCCCCCCAGAATGCCCTCCCCTCCATTATCCCCCCTCTCATCCCCTTTCCCCCTATTCTCCTGCAGGGTGAGATATACCATTTAGTATGTATGGCATTCTCTCCCTGAGCCAAATTCAATGAGAATATGGTTTTGCCTTTTTGCCTTCCTGTTCTTTCCCTCCCCTGAAACCACTTCCCCTTGCTTCTTTTACATGAGATAGTTTACCCTACCCTGTCTCTCCCCATCTCCTCTTGCCACTTTCCTCTTTCACCTCTTAACTTCACCCCTTAAGTATCATCCCTTCCCACCAAATTCAACCTGTGCCCTCTATCCATGTATACCTATAAACATATATACACACATTCACATATGTATTCATATGCCCATATACCCTTCTTCAATTATTTTCATAACAAGAAAAGTTTCATGAGTCACAGCTATTGTTTTTTCATGTAGGAATGAAAATAGTTCAACTTTGATAAGTTCCTTTTGATTTCTTTTCCCTGATTACCTTCTCAGGCATCTCTTTCTTCTTGTGTCTGGGTGTCAGATTTTCTATTCAATTCTGGTTTTTTCCTCAAGAATGCTTGAAAGTCCTCTATTCCACTGAATGACCATATTTTCTCCTGAAACAAAATACTCAGTTTTGCTGGGTAGGTGACCCTTGGATTCAGTCCCAGCTCTTTTGCCCTCTGAAATATCATATTCCATGCCCTTTGATCCCTCAGTGTAGAAGCTTCCAGGTCCTTTGCTATTCTGATTGTGTACAATATTGAAATTGTTTCTTCCTGGCTGCCTGTATTTTCTCCTTGATCTGGGGATTCTGGAACCTGGCTATAATATTCCTGGGAGTTTTCTTTTTGGGATCTTTTTCAGGAGGTGATCTGTGGATTCTTTCAACCTCTATTTTGCCCTCTAAAACGTCAGGGCAATTTTCCTTGAGAATTTCTTGGAGGATGATTTCTAGGTTCTTTCTTGGATCATGGCTTTCAGGTAGTCCAATAATTTTTAAATTGTCTCTCCTGGTTCTATTTTCCAGTTCAGTGGTTTTTCCCATGAGATATTTCACATTGCCTTCTAATCTTTCCTTTGTTTGGATCTGCTTAACAGTATCTTGCTTTCTCATAAAGTCACTAGTTTCCATTTGCTCCAGTCTAACTCTGAAGGAATGAATCTCCTCAGTGAACTTTTGAGATTCTTTTTCCATCTGGAAAATTCGACTTTTTAAGGCATTCTTCTCCTCATTGCCCTTTTGGGCCTCCTTTGCCATTTGAGTTAGTCTATTTTTTAAGGTGTTGTTTTCCTCAGTCAGGCTGTTGACCCTCATTTCATACTTTTCCTGTATCCTTCTCATTTCTCTTTCCAATTTTTCCTCCACTTCTCTTATTTGATTTTTAAAGTCCTTCTTAAGGTCCTCTATGACCTGCAACCCACTCATGTTTTCCCTGTGGCTTTTGGAGCAGGACTTCTGACCTCACAGCCCTCCTCTTGCTCTATGCTTCAATCCTCTTTGCCCCCAAAGTAGGAGTCTAAGGTTGCATTTTTCTGTTTAATTTGTTTCCTTTGCCTTGGCATGTTGCCACTTAATTACTTGACTTTTGGGCTTGTTGCCACAGTATGGCCTGGCGCCAGACTGCAACTTTTGTCCCGAATGTGTGTGTGTGTGTGTGTGTGTGGGGCGACTTCTGTTTCTGGCAAGCTGGAAACCCACCCACGACCTCCACCCCAGATCACAATCTAGATCCAGGGAGGTTAAAGCAAGAGCGATTACCCCCCAAAACTGATTGCTGGATTTCCCTACAGTTCAGAGGCCAGGAGCTGGAGCTGTCTCTGAAAACTACAAAATGGCATGTCTCCTCAGTGGCTTCTAGCCCCCAGGGGAGGAAGCCGATGCATTTCCCAAATACTGGTCCCAAAGTCCATAGGGCAGCAACCTCTCACTTTGTCCTAGGCATGTCTGTGTTGATAATTCTGGAATCACCACAGCTGCTGGTGTTCTGGGGTCCCTCCAGGCAGCCCTGGCCCTGTCGCCCTGGGGCTAAAACCACAACTCAGGCGGACCTGTGCTTGGCTCCCCATGCACTGCGTGCTGGTGCTGTGATGGTCCTTCCTGCAGGGCTGCTGGGCTGTCCTCAGTGGGAGGTTAGCTTCTCTGTGTCGTTCTGTGGGTGCTGGGGGTCCAGAAGTTTTTCAGAGTCCCCTTTTACATAGCATAGTTTGGAGGTATTCTGGGGGGAGAGTGGCTTGGATGCACAGTTTCTACCCCACCCACATTGTCAATATTTTAACAATTAAATCTATAATGGAAGAAAATATTGATCTAAAAGGAATTTATCATTTTACCAATAATCCAAATACAATGAATTATCAAATCAATGTGAGGTATTATCTTTACCCATATTACAGGTTGGCAAACTGGGGTAATTTGGCTTAAGATCACCTAGTTAACAAATTTTTGGATCCATGCATTTTCCCAATTTGTCTTAATGCCAAACAGTAAAATAAATTCTCACTTCATTAGCATCTTATTAGAAGAGACACATTGAGATCAGAATAAATTTAATTATAACTACGTCTAGTTTCCAAGTAGTATCACACAGAATGTCAATTTATTATTTTAATTATTTATTATTATATTTTACACGAGGGATTTTTATTCCAAACATTTAATTTTATGGAGTCCACTTTGTCCAGTCAATCCATTGTCAAATATTTTTTTAAAAAAGTGTCAGTCTGATTTAGGTTTTAATATTCCACAATTATCACACTTAAGAGAACGTTGTAATTTATTTCAAATATGGGCTCTATAATCTCAGAAATAGTTTATTTCTTATCAATTTATTCCTAGTACTTTATTACTTTTTCTTTGTTGACTTTGAACTCAAACTCTAACATTTTTTATTACTACTATATTTTCCATTAAATAAGTACATAAAACTTCTCACAACTTTCTTACTTAAAGCTAAAACTTCCTTAAACATTCTCAACATGCTTAAACCTTTTCATTTTTATACATCTCTCTTATGGTTTACTCCCCCGCCTGCCCCCCCCCCCCATCTTTCTCTCTTTATGTATCTATCCATCCATTTATTTAACTCTCTCTCTCTCTCTTTCTCTCTCTCTCTCTCTTTCTCTCTCTCTCTCTTCTTCCAGTTGTCTTAAAAACACACTCTTCTTATGTCTTTCTTTTTCAAATCTCCAAAACTCTTTAGTCAGACTATACAACTTTTCCTTTGCTTGCTTAAATCCTACATTTCAACCATATCCCAAACCATATTCATTCCACTCACTATTTCCCCTATAATTTTAGAATTCAAGCGACCCTTTCCACTTATTTACCAATTATACTATAGTGCTTTCTCTTGTACCATTCAAGTATTCCTTAAAAGATGGAGGTGCTAAAAATCCATTAAGAGGTTCTTAGTGATTATAAAAACTTAAACAGCTTTACAAAAACTTGGTCTATTCAAATAAAATTAAGTTCTGGTATATTATTCACTGAAGTAACACCGAACGTTTTCAAGTTGCAGTCTTAAGTAAGTTCCTCTTGTATGGGTAAGAAGCAAGACAATTCTTTTTTTTTTGCTTTTTTTTGGAGGGCAATTGGGATTAAGTAACTTGCCCAAGGTCACACGGCTAGATTTTTATTTCTGTGTGCCTTAAGTGTCTGAGGTCAGATCCAAACTCAGGTCCTTCTGACTCCAGGGCTGACGCTCTAATCATTGCGCCACCTAGCCACCCAAGACAATTCTTAAGATTCAAATAAATAATCTATTATAAAAATGAGTAGGAGTCTCATAATTTAGTGAGAAATTTCTTAGTTCAAAGCATAAAACAATTAAAAAGTTATTCCTAAATTAATTTTTAGTTCAATTTGTAAAACTCTGAAGTATTCAATTATATTTTCTAATACTTTTTAAAAGTTTGTTTTTTTCTTTTTTTTTGTGAGTCTTTTTTTTTTAAACAAATGCCTTATTAACTTCTGTTTTACATCATTCATTTCCACCAGATTTTGAGTTACAATCATTTTCCCCCCATTATTCCCCTACCCAACCTCCCAGAATAGTAATCCCACAAGATATCGCTTCCTCCAATCTGCTCTCTCCCATACCTTCTCCCATACCCCCATCGACTTTTCCATTAGAGGAAGGTGAGTCTTTGCATCCCAATGCCTGCACATCTTATCTCCCTATTACAAGCAAAAGAGTATTAATAATAGTATTTATATATATTTGAAACATTTAATGTTAAGACCTCAAATTTCAGATCCATTTCCTTCCTCCCTTGTCACCCATTCCCTCTGGGTAGATAAGTAATTCAGTATATGTTGTACATGTCTAGCTATGCAAAACATTATCATAGTAGATATATTGTACAAGGCTGCTTGTAATTCCCTCCCACTCATCCCACCCCCCACCTGGTCCATTCCCTACATGATCCTGTCCCTCTTCTATAGTGGGTACTTCCAACCTCCCCTCACCCCAAGGATGCCCTCCCATCCATCATCCCTCCTCCCATCCCCCTTCCCCCTATCCTGCTGCAGGTTGAGATATCCCATTTAGTTTGTATGTCATTTTCTCCCTGAACCAAATTCAATGTGAATGTGGTTTTGCCTTTTTAGCCTTCCTTATTCTCCCCCTCTTTTGCAACCACTTGCCCTTGCTTCTTCTGCATGGGATAGTTTACACTACCCTGTCTCTCCCCATCTCCTCTTGCCACTTTCCTCTCTCACCTCATAATTTCATCCCTTGAGTATTCTCCCTTCCCAACAAATTCAACTTATGCCCTCTATCCATATAAAACTGTAACCATATACACACACATTCACATATGTATTCATATGACCACACCCCCTTCTTTCATTATTTTCATAGTGAGAAAGATATCATCAGTCACAGTTATTGCTTTTCCATAGAGGAATGTAAATAGTTCAACTTTGATAAGTTCCTTTTGATTTCTTTTCCCTGATTACCTTCTCAGGCATCTCTTACTTCTTGTGTCTGGATGTCAAATTTTCTATTCAATTCTGGTTTTTTCCTCAAGAATGCTTGAAAGTCCTCTATTCCACTGAATGACCATATTTTCCCCTGAAACAAAATACTCAGTTTTGCTGGGTAGGTGACCCTTGGGTTCATTCCCAGCTCTTTTGCCCTCTGGAATATCATATTCCATGCCCTTCGATCCCTCAGTGTAGAAGCTGCCAGGTCCTGGGCTATTCTGATTGTGTTTCCACAATATTGAAATTGTTTCTTCCTGGCTGCTTGTAGTATTTTCTCCTTGATCTGGGAATTCTGGAACCTGGCTATAATATTCCTGGGAGTTTTCTTTTTGGGATCTTTTTCAGGAGGTGATCTGTGGATTCTTTCAACCTCTATTTTGCCCTCTGGATCTAAAACATCAGGGCAGTTTTCCTTGAGAATTTCTTGAAGGGTGATTTCTAGGTTCTTTCTTTGATCATGGCTTTCAGGTAGTCCAATAATTTTTAAATTGTCTCTCCTGGATCTATTTTCCAGGTCAGTGGTTTTTCCCATGAGATATTTCACATTGCCTTCTAATCTTTCATTTGTTTGGATCTGCTTAACAGCATCTTGATTTCTCATAAAGTCATTAGCTTCCATTTGCTACAGTCTAACTCTGAAGGAATGAATCTCCTCAGTGAACTTTTGAGATTCTTTTTCCATCTGGCAAATTCGACTTTTTAAGGCATTCTTCTCCTCATTGTGCTTTTGGGCCTCCTTTGCCATTTGAGTTAGTCTATTTTTTAAGGTGTTGTTTTCCTCAGTCAGGCTGTTGACCCTCATTTCGTACTTTTCCTGCATCCTTCTCATTTCTCTTTCCAATTTTTCCTCCACTTCTCTTATTTGATTTTTAAAGTCCTTCTTAAGGTCCTCTATGGCCTGCAACCCGCTCATGTTTTCCCCTGGGGCTTTTGGAGCAGGACTTCTGACCTCACAGTCCTTTTCCCGCTCTATGCCCCAAAATAGGAGTCTAGGGTTGCATTTTTCTGTTTCCTTTGCCTTGGCATGTTGCCATTTAATTGCTTGACTTTTGGGCTTGTTGCCACACTATGGCTTTAAGGCCAGATAGAGGAATTTTCGTCCCGAACGTGTGGGGGGCAACTTCCGTTTCTGGCAAGCTGTAAACCCACCCACGACTTCCACCCTAGATCACAATCCAGATCCAGGGAGGTTAAAGCAAGAGCGATTACCCCCCAAGACTGATTGCTGGATCTCCCTACAAATTTGCAGGCTGGGAGCGGGAGCTGCCTCTGAAAACTACAAAATGGCGTTTGTCCTCAGCGGCTTCTAGCCCCCAGGCGAGGGAGCCGACGCATTTCCTAATACCAGTCCCAAAGTCCATAGGACACTAACCTCTTACTTTGTCCTAGGCAAGTCTATGTTGATAATTCTGGAGTCGCCACAGCTCCTGGTATTCTGGGGTTCCTCCAGCTGGCTGCTGGCCCTCCCGCCCTGGGGCTAAAACCTCGGCTCATGCGGACCTGGGCTTGGCTCGGCTTGGCTCCCGCGCTCTGCGCGCTGCACGCTGCCAGGTCCCAGACCACTGCGCTGGTCCTTCCTGCAGGGCTGCTGGGCTGTCCTCAGCGAGACGTTAGCTTCTCTGTGTCGTTCTGTGGGTGCTGGGGCTCCAGAAGTTGTTCAGAGTCCCCTTTTACATCGTTTGGGGGGAATCTGGGGGCAGAGTGGCTTGGATGAGCTGTTTCTACTCCTCCATCTTGGCTCCGCCCCAAGTTTGTTTTTTTCTTATCAGTAAGATGACCTTTCTCTTATATAGATTTTATGTATATAAATTTCTCTCAATAGACCAGTCATTCTGGAGAGGATGTGTTCTTCTGTCCCTTAAAACAATTCTAGAGAATGTTAATCTTATCTCATATTCCCCATATTTCAGGATTGTAAGAGGAAAGGAAGACTCTTTTTGAAAACTTAGTGGGTATCACAGAACAGTTAACAAGACTCACAAAAATTTGCCAGCAAAATTTTTCCTCTTTGCCCACCATTGCATTCATACATACTAAGATAGATACACAAACATGGACACAGAAAAACACACCAACAGACTATCAGCTATGAGAAAGTGGGCAGTGCATGCAAAAGTGTATTATAGTGGCTTCAGTAAAAACTAGCTTGACTTTGAGTTCATGCTAAGACACACATAAATACAACACACTCAATACTTCACAAAGACAGAGAAAAGGCTGCAGCTTACTTAAAAATAACTTAGTGTGCAAAAAAGAAAGTCCTTTTTTTCAGGTAAAATTCTGGGATAATTTTGGGACACACACATTAATATCCTCATATTACTAGATATTAAAGAAAGCATTAAGGATTTTTGATGATGTGTCCTACCTTGTCTAGACATCTCAAATGCAAGATTTTGTTATCCCATATCATCCTTGCTGATATCTGCAGGTGCAACCAAATAACCAATGACCCTAATGAGGGAAGGGTAATAGTTTCTACCAGGACTCTGATCACTATCAATGACCCGAAACCCTGCAATTCAGTCTGGAAAGAATTCACCGGACTCAAACAAACTTTGAAGCTGAGATTGTACAAGTTTATTGTTACGCTGTACAGCACAGTGGGCAAGGGTTCTTATGGAACCTGCAAACTTACAGAAATCATAGGTATAGTTTTAAGGATTCAAGGCAGTAAATTAGGTATCAATTATGCTAACTAGGTGAGTAAGGGTGGGATTAGGGAGGAGTTAAGGAGTGGTCAGTGCTTAAAGGAACATGCACTTTTAATATCAACTGTGCAGGGTATGATCCATAATTCATTGGGAAATAGCCCAAAGGAGGGCTACCTGGAGGTGTGGTTTTAGGACTGAAACATCACTAAGTCAGCTAGTGGTCAGGGCTAACTGAGAAGTGCCCAGTCTGCCACCCATCAGTGTCATGTTTGACAAGATGGATGTTGGGAACCAATGCTAAAGGAGACTCAGTATGTGTATAATTAGCTAAGGAGTTAACCTATAGATAGGCCATTCAAGGATTCATAGGCGCAGCTGGCCACGCAACTAGGGGAGATAACATTTGTCTAAGCTAAAATGTTTATAGATGGTTTAGTGAATGATTCATAGGTAGCTTGTTATTATTCCAGGCAGAGATAAACAGTTCATGAGTTGTTGCTGGGCAGAGTGCTAGCAGGGGGAAGGGGCAGAGTTAATGCTCTGAGGCTGGGGAGGGGCAAATGTGATTTTACTTACTGGTTTTACAAATTGATTTTACAGACATAGATCCCAAGGACCCCTTTTACAAGCTGATGTTACAAACTGATATTTCAGACTGATGTTACAAACATAGACTGATGTTACAGATATATATCCCAAGCACCCCATCAACCCCACATAACTGGTAGCTCCAAATAACTAATGGCCCCATATAATGGGTGTCTCCAAATAACTAGTAGTCCACCAGAATAACTAGTCACCAAAGACTTTAGAATCAATCTTCAGAGAACTCAACCAAGGTGGGAGCTCAGAGATCTGAAAGGGTCTTTACCAGGGACAGTATAGGTCCTGGGTTCTGGATGGGCACAATGGGTCCCTGTTGGTACAAACTCAAAGGTTTGAGTCTTGTGGCTATCCATAGATATCCTTCTGCTGGTCCCATTTCTTGACATCAATTTGTCAGACCTGTATAAAAATCAGACCAACAAGATAACCAATAAAAAAGTAAGGCATTTATTGAGAGTTAAAGAGTTGCAATCCAGAACAATGCTCTGTTTTATTTAGACTGAGAAGTTCAGTGAAGAGAGTTACAGAGATTATATATACTTGTGGCAGGGACAGCAAGGTAGATAGGTGGACCAGCAGGTGGATAACAAGTTATTTATTGTAGGGTGATAGCACATTCCTCGAAAAACCACAGGATCAATTTAGGTGACTTCTATTCAACAGAGCCAGGATTCTGACACTGCCCTTAGCCAGGGACACCTGTAGTGGTGAACAGAGTAGCTGAAATTCAAGAAGAATGGGGCTACAGAAGTGTTCTTGGGGGTCTCTCTGTCTGGCAACAGGGGCAGTTAGAAATTGCTCATCACAGCAGAGATTCCTAAGAGATTACCTTGAAGACAGGGAACAATGAGAAACTGCTAATCAGAACAGGATGAGGGGGCAGAGTTTCTGAGGGATGAACACCCATACATTCTAAATAGCTTTTAAATGGATTAGGATCACTATGCAAAACATTGCTAATAATCCCCATCTTATCTAGAGATAGAGGATTTAAAATTCCTTGAGATACATCTCATTCTTGTTCAAATCCTATGATGTAGAAGGAATTACTTCTCCCCCAAATACCAGATGGATAAAAATACAGGGTGACTTGCCTCTGTTGTTTACCCCCATTATACTCTCAGATATAGTGGCACCATTTTGCACATGCTCAGTCCAAGTTTAGGGGAGCAGGCACCTTGGTTGTCATGGCAACTTGCTTTCCTCAGTTCAGCACAGGGCTTGATATTTTGACATTCCAATGATGGGCTTTAGATATACAGTGCATCCTGTATACATCTGAGACCCAGGATTCTTTATTTCTTGTTGTAAAATGCTTGAAAAAAATACTAGACAGTTCTAAAGATAAGCTATAACCAAATGAGGTTAATTCTAAAATTATAAAGGTTAGAGAGAGAGAGAGAACATGACACAGTGGAGAATTGGCCTCAGATTCCAGAATAAATGGGTTCAAGTACTGTCTTTGCCTTGTATTGACTGTGAGCAACCCATTTTACTTTTCAGTCAGTAGAGGTAGTATCTCACTGGAAGGAATTACATTAATTAATCACAAGCCTGTTCATAAATTTACAGAAGCTAACCAGCTTCCTACCTGCCATACCTTTTTCAGTCTTCTTTTGCTCTTGGTTTCTGCCACATAGTTCAATAAACAGGGCCATTTAGGAGTAACTTGCTTTGATTGCAGAACTCATATCTAATAAATTTGTTGTTCAGTCATACAGTTATGCCCAACTCTTTGTGACTCCATAGAGTCACACAAAAGTGTGCCACGTGCCCTTTGTTCTATCTCTACATCCCAAAGTCTGTCCAAGCTCATATTCATTGCCTCCATGACACAATCTATCCATCTAATCCTCTTCTTTTTGCCTTCAATCTTTCCTAACATCAGGGAATGAGTCCTGTTTTCTCATATGGCGAAAGTATTTAAGCTTCAGCTTCAGTATTTGACCTTCCAGTGTATTCAATGTCTGAGTTAAGCTTTTTAAGTATTGACTATTTTGATCTCCTTGTTGTTCAAGAGACTCTCAAAAGTTTTCTCCAGCCCTGCAGTTCAAAAGACTGAATTCTGTCATGTTCAACAAAATGTAACTTTGACTACATAGACTTTTGTTGGCAAGATGTCTCTGGTTTTTAGTACGTTGTCCAGATTAGTCATAGCTTTCCTTCCAAGGAGCAAGTGTCTTTTAATTTCAAGGCAGCAGTCACCATCTTCAGTGCTCTTTGAGACCAAGAATATAAAACCTGACACTATTTCTTTTCCCTCTATTTGCCATGAAGTGATATAATAATTGTCAATGTCTTAGAGTATTTTTTGTTATTAAGCTTCAAGCCAGCTTTTATACTTTCCTCTTTTATCCTCATCAAGAAGCTTCATAATTCTTTATTTTCTAACATCAGAATAGTATCATCTGTGTATCTGAGACTGTTGATATTTCTCCTGGAAAACTTATTTCTGGCTTTTAATTCATCCAGACTGGCATTTCACATGATGTACTCTACATATAATTCAAATAAATTAGGTGAAAATATATAATCTTTTAATATTTCTTTTCCAATTTTAAACCAGCCAATTTTTCCATGTTCAGTTCTAACTATTGTTTCTTGACCATGGGGAGGTTCCTCAGGAGGCAAGTAAGTTAATGTGGTACTCCTCTCTTTTTTGAGGACTTGTAACATTTTGTTGTTATCCACACAGTCAAAGGCTTTAGGGTAGTCAATGAATCAGAAGTAGATGTACTCTTGGATCTGCTCCCCTCACTCAGCATCAGTTCATATAAATCTTTCCAGTTTTCTTTGAAGTCTGCCTGTTCCTCATTTCTTCTAGCATAAGAGTATTCCATTACATTCATATATCACAATTTGTTTAGCCATTCCCCAACTGATGGGTATCCCTTTGATTTCCAGTTCTTGACTACCACAAAAAGAACTGCTATAAATATTTTTGTACATGTGAGTTCTTTTATAATGTTCTCTATATCATTTGGTCATAAATTCTTCCATTCTCCATAAATCTGATAGATAAACTATTTTTTGCTCCCCTGATTTGTTTATAGTATCAGCCTTTATAACTAGATTGTGTACCCATTTGGGCTTTATTCTGGTATGTCAGACATTGGTCTATGCCTAGTTTCTTCCATGCTATTTTCCAGTTTTCCCATCAGTTTTTACCAAACAGTGAGTTCTTATCCCAGAAGTTGAGGTTTTTGAGTTTATCGAGTGGTAGATTGCTATAATCATTAACTACTGTGTCTTTGGTACCTAACCTATTCCACTGATCTACTGTAATGCCAAGCAAAGGCAACTTAACTCTCCATATTATCCAGTGACAGATTAAGGCAAAATGTTCATAGAACAGAGAAAATCAAAATACAGCATTCACCAAGTGTAATTCAATAATTTCCAAGTGCTACTCCACCCCTGGGCAGTACATTCATTTAGTCAATCACAAAGTCTCTCTTCTCAAATGGAGATTTAAGACTAGTTTCCAATCGTAAACAAAGTATATTCATTTGGTCAATCACAGAGCACAAAAAGTCAAGTTTCCCATCCCTGGATCACAACTGAATTACAATTATCATCAGTTAACGCCAAGCACCTTCTCAAAAGGGGAGAGCACAAAGGCCATCTACCCTTGAGCTACAGCAAGGTTAAGATATCATCACAGCATTAAATACCCAAAGATAGTTCTTTTCTTCATCTTGACTTGAAGCAAAATTCTCAGCAATCTCTGTTCCTGGGGAGACAAAGCTTAACAAAGCCACAATATACATTGCCAGTGTCCTCAACAATTCACTCTCTGCCTGCTGAACAGTCTCAGTACCCCTGAAAATATAAGCAAGACCCTATTCCTGGATTTCTGTAAATACACAGCAAGAAAATCCTTCTTCAGGGCTTCTGAACCAACAGAAAGGTTCCAGGACCTTTGCAACAACAGCACTGTCCTTCACCAGCAGACGAATCTGGCAAAACAACATCAAAACAGACAGAAAAAATACTGGCATCCAAGTCATGTCTCCTCAGTCCTTGCCAGCTCCGGGTGGCAGTTCAGCAATCCTATCTCTCTCTCTGCCTCCATGATGCTGCTTCCAAAAGTTTTTCTGCATCTCTCTGCTTGGGCCTTCTCTAAATGTACAGCACCAGCTCCTCCCAGTTCAGCCCTCTCAAGTCCATCCCCATAAGATCACAAGCTCTGGGTTTCAACACTCCACCTGAAAACCAAGCCAATACAGGGGGATCTTTAAATTCCATTACTATTATATCTACCCCTCTATTTCTTATCCAATATCAAGTGGTTTTGGTGATTGCTGCTTTATAGTACAATTTAAGATCTCGTATGGCTAGGCTACTTTCCCTGGCATTTCTTTTCATTAATTCATTCAATATTCTGGACCTTTTTTCTTGCAGGTGAATTTTGATATTATGTTTTCTAGTTCTAGAAGTAGCCAATTCTTTAACAGCATAGAAAATTTGAATTGTCCTAAAGTGTGATTCCTTTCAGCAGACACAATACAGCTTGGAATTTTACGTTTCCTAAGCCTTTCCTTTCTTTTGCCCCAGCCATAAAAATTCCTAGCTATGGCTCTAAATATATACTCATGTTAATTTAGATTTGACTTCAAGTTGGTAAAGGGAACCATGTATGCTGAGACACATGTGAGAAAGTGAAAACTGGCTCCAGCTTCTTTGGGCTTTGCAATGAGAGGTGATCATGAACTATACAGGTATATATAGATGAGTCTGATATCTTTTTCAACCTCATATAAGAAAATTACCTTTTTCCCTTCTCCCCTATGCAAACCTGTTTTCTCTTTGACCATGCTGTGTCACTACTATTGGGGAAAGAATGACTCTAATCAGAGAGGACTGGATGAACACACTGAATGCTCAGAATAGTTCTGACTCTTTATCACAAATGTAATTATTATGATAACACCAAAATTATGGTCAATACTCATAGATGACTCAGATCAATTACATTCTTCATGTTTAATGCATACAGATCAAAGTATGTAAAGGATCCCAAATGTAGGAAAGTGAAAGTAAATTTTAACTGATTGAATTGGGAATGAATTAATAGTGTATAGTTTGGGGAAAGTGGATTGCTGCTGGCTCTGCTTCAAGTCATTTGGAGAGTGAAGTCCTTTCTCAGATTGGCACATTCCATGCAGGGGACTGGAACCATATCTGTCCTCTGTCCCCTAAAATGGCCTTGAGAAGAAAAACATAAGAATGAGACATCTTCTTAGGTAAGTGAATAAGTTTCCATCAGCCTGATGATCCATCTGTTTTTCAGACTCACTGATTTTTTTCAGTCATTGTTCAGACTTTGGAAAATTTTCAATGGACCTTGTTTAAACAATGTCTGGGGCATAGATGCTAAGAAGGCATGGCATTTTTTTTGCAGAATGCAAAGTCAGCAGACCATTCATGTGGTATGTGGGGGAGTGGGGAGAAATACTAGACTTTGAATGGAGACCTAATTTCTTTTTTTTGGCTCTATCAGTAACATCCTGTGTTATCTTAAGTAAGTTCCTGTCCTCTTTATTCTAGGTCAAGAATCATGTGGTCTCTGGTCTTCATTTTTGTCTCCAGTTATTGGGGTCAATGGCTTGAAAGAACCAAAGTTTTTGTAATTATACATGAAGAGTATTAAGACTTTAGATAGCCAAGGGCATCTAGAATTCTGTAATCTAAGACTGGAAGAAGTATTTCACTATTGCACTTTCCAATCTGGAGTAATTAGGGATTGTAGTTTCCTGTTGGCAATAATGTTCATGTGTGTTTATATTTTTTAGAGAAGTATCTTTATGTGTAATGAAGTGCATTTATGGTGAACCAATTATCTTCCTACTTTCTATGGAACTGTATTAGCAACAGTGTACAGATAAATGTTTAACAACTGGTTCTCAAGCAGAGAAAATGTACTCACAGAACATATTTAAGTTTAAGCTTCATTATTAACATGTTCTCCATCACTTTATTAAGTTTAAACCATGAACAAGATAATTTAACACCTTGAAAAGTTAAGAATCAGTTCTCATGAGTCAGTTGGAAGTGACTCTAGCACACTACTGGGCATTAGTGGAGAGTGTACTGGATTAGGAGTTAAAAGATCTATTTTCTATGCTCAGGTCTGTTACAAACTGGCTGGGTTAGATATTGGGGAGGTCAATCTATGATGTTTCAGTCTCTTCATCTGTAAAATAGAGCATTTGTTCTACTTGATGTGCAATTTCTTATGAGGTACTGTGGTGGGTGTACTGACTCAGGAGGCAAAAGGCATGAATTCATATCATTCCATGAATTCTTAGAACCAGTGTGGCTCTAAGCAAGTCATTTAACCTTTCTTTCAGTTTCTTTATATGTAAAATATGTGGTTAGACTAGAAGGCCTCTGTGGTATCTTCTAACTCTGGAATTTCATTACTTCTGGGTCTATCATTCTGTTATTCTAAAGGGATCAAACACTCACTGTAGTGTCATGCTATTAACCAGCTTCACAAATGATAATATTTACAAATTTTATAAATATGAATATTTACACATATCTGATATGAATATTTGAGAGGGCACTGGGTAAGGAGCCAAGAAAAATTTGGTCAACAGATAACTCAATGGGTTTAAGTCTTCATTTAGCCAAAGGGACACTGTAGAATTATTTGATACAGAATAAAGACACTAGAGATCCATCCACTGAGGGAGAACAAGAAATTCTTCACCATGATTTGAAAAAGTTCTGGCTTTTGAAATTACCAGGTTCAATCACACTCACTAATCACCATAACAAAGGTGAATGACAGGATATTTAGGGGGTTCCCAGAGATTTGGGAATTTTGCTAATCTGGGCTTCTAGGTGATACCTATTAAAGTGTGGAAAGAAGGAGAAAGGAGTTGGAAGTTTGGCCAAAGTTGTTCTTGGCTTTCTCTGTTCTTTATCACCAGTTTGAGTTATTTGGGGCAGTTTGCTTTGGATCCTAGGAAACAGACCTTGCCATTATTCAATCCAACTGTGTGGAGATGGGATGGGGGAATACAGCATATACACATATCTTTGTAAATTTATAGAAATATACACACATATACTCTCTAATCAGAAGGCATAGAATAAGATCTCATCTCTGATGTTCACTGTGTGGCCTTTGGTAAATCTAAAGTGATTGAAAATGGAGGTGAAGTGACACAAATGAGCAAAGAATAACTATAAAATTAGGAACATGATAGAACAGGATGATAGTGATCCTCAAAACAGAAAAATGAAGAGTTTGTAGGGGAGATGGATTTGGAGGGAAATGATGCATTTGAAACATATTAAGCATAATATTAAACACAAAATGTCTGTGCAAAGACACAGGCAGGAGATAAGATATAATATATGGGCAACAGCAATAGCTTGGCTAGAATCATCCAGTTTGGAACATAGTACATATGCCGGGAGGGTGGTAGGCATGTATAGTAAGTCTGGAAAGATAGGCAAAAACTAACTCAGGAGGGCTTAAAACACCAAACAGATGCTTTTGTATTCTGTCCTAGAGGCAATAGGGAGACACTGAAGTTTCTTGAGCAAATGAGTGACATGGTCAACTGTGTATTTTAGTAATATCAGAATTATAGCTATATGGAAGATGAATTAGATAAGAGAAAGGCTAGACAAAGGGAGGTCATTTAAACGACTCTTTGAACAGTACACCAATACATACATACATACATACATACATAAATGCTTATGTATGTACATGAATAAATAAATGGTATTTTGAAGAAGAGAATACTGAAAACTGGGAGGTCCAGGATAGTCTTTTCATAGGAGGTGGCACCTGAGCTGAGCCTTGAAGGATACCAGAGATTCTCAGAAGCAGAAGTAAGCAGGTAGCATATTGAAGGTATAGCAACCCTCTGAAAAGATTCAGAGACAAAAAATGGAATTTTAAGTCTATGGGACAGCTAGTAAGCCACTGTGGACATAATATAGCATATATATTAAACTAATATCTGTTTAAATCCAAAATAAACCAATGAACATCATTGTAGTACAAGTCTATTCTCCAACCACAGATGTCAAAGAGTCCAAAGTTGCTTTATATATACATATAGTAAGCCACAATAGACATAGCATATATAAAAGGTTGCAATTTGAAATGTGTAGATTGGTAAGTGGGAGGCAATGTGACTACTGGCCATCATGTAGGATAAAGTACCTTAGATATTTTCCTTCTGTAGTTTCTGTACTTCTAGTTAATACACATTTGCCATCATTTTATAATTCTGATTTTTCAAGGTGAGTACATAATAGATACTTTATTTATTAAATCCTAGGTCTTCACCTTGTTGTCTCAGAAGGCTTTTTTGCATGACACATTGAAGCTAGGAGTTATACCATTTAGGGTTACCTAGATAGACAGATCACAGTGGATATTTCTGACAAAAGGTGATCCAATGGAGAAGGAAATGGTAAACCACTCTAGGACTTTTACCAAGAAAACCTTATGAACAATATTAAAATGACAAAAGATATGATACCAAAAGATGAGTACTTCAGGTAGGAAACTATCCAACATACTACTGGGGAAGGCTCCAGTACTATTGATTCACCTGGGCCAAAGTCAAAAGGAAGCTGAGCTGTGGATATATCTGGTGATGAAAATAAAGTATGATGCTATAAAGATCAAGATTTCATAGGAACCTGGAATATAAGATCTATGCACCAAGATAAACTGGATTTGGTCAAACTGAAGACAGAAAGACTGTACACTGACATCTTGGGTGTCAGCGATTTTATATGGACTTTATGGGTGAATTTTATTTAGGTAATCATTACATATGTTACTGTGGGCAAGGATACCTTAGAAGAAATGGAGTAGCCCTCATAGTCAATAAAAGGGTGAGAAAAATGATATGGGGAATAATCTCAAAAATGACAGACTAATATCTGTTTAAATCCAAGGTAAACCATTGAACATCACTGTAGTACAAGTTTATTCTCCAGCCACAGATGTCAAAGAGTACAAAGTTGCTTAATTCTATGAAGATCTACAGAATCTTCTAGAAATGATACCCAAACAATGTCACACTCATCATAGGGGATAGTAATGGTAAAGTAGGAAATGAAAGGATAATTGGAATAACAGGCAAGTTTGGCATTGGAGTACAAAATGAAGCAGAGCAGAGACTAATAGCGTTTTGTCAAGATAACTCATTGGTCATAACAAACAACAACCCCAAAGGTGAATCTACACATGCAGGCAAAAGTGGGTAAAGTCTATACAACTAATTTTAAAAACTGGCTATGGCTCAGATCATGAGCTTCTTGTGGCAAAATTCAGACTTAAATTGAAGACAGTAGGAAAAACCATCCAAATTTATAGGTATGATCTAAAAAAATTCCTTGTGAAGATAAAGGAGAAGTAATGAATAGATTTAAGGAATTAGATGTGATAAATAGGGTACCTGAGAAACTATGGATAGGGATTTGCAATATTGTACAGGAGGCAGTAAAAAAAAAAGACCAAAGAAAAAGAAAAGCAAGAAAGCTTTTGAGGAAAAAAAATAGAATGGAAAGATAAGATTTTTAGAGAATTAGAGATATCAAGCAAATGTTTCATATAAAAATGGGCATGATAAAAGACAAAAATGGTCAGAATGTAGCAGAAGTAGAAAAAATTAAGAAGAGGTGGCAAAAATATTCACAAAAACTTACAAGAAAAATCTTACTATCATTGATAACCACAAGGATGTTGGTTATTGATCTAGAGCTAGACATCCTGGAGAACGAACTCAAGTGGGTTTTAAGATTCGTTGCTAACAAGAAAGCTAGTGGAGGTGACAGAATTCTAGCTGAGTTATCTAAAATCCCAAAAGATGATGCTGTTAATGTGTTGTACTCAGTATGCCAGCAAATTTGGAAAATTCAACAGTGGACACCAAATTGGAAAAGATCAGTTTATGAGCAAATCCTAAAGAAAGGCAATGCCAAAGAATTTGTATTACCTAACAGTTGTGCTCATTTCAAATGCCAGCAGTTATGCTTAATATTTGGCAGTTGCTCCAGCAACATGGGAACCAAGAATTACCAGAAGAGTAGACTGGTTTTCAAAGAGACAAAAGAACTAGAGACAAAATTGCCAATATTTTCTGAATTGTGGAAAAGGCAAGGGAGTTCCAGAAAAAAACATCTACTTCTGCTTCCTTGACTACCCTAAAGCCTTTGACTGTGTGTTTCACAACAAAATATGACATTGTTCACAGCAACAGCCACAGTGTAAGAGGACTGATTTTGATGGCTTTAGCCCTTCTCAGTAATGCAAGGACCTAAAACAGTTCCTAAGGACACATGATGGAAAATGTCAACCACATCCAGAGGAAGAACTATGTAGTTGGAATGCAGAATGCAGACTATTTTCTTTTTTGTTTTATTTTGCTTTTTTCTTTCTCATGGTTTTCCCCATTTGTTATAATTCTTCTATGCAACATGACTAATGTGAAAATGTGTTTAATAGGAATGTATGTATGTATAGAGCCCATATCAAATGGCAAGTTGTCTTGGGGAATGAGGGGGAGAAAATTTAAAACTTATGGAAGTGAATGTGGAAAACTAAAAATAAATAATTTAACAAAACAAATGAATAAAACAAAACAAAAAATCGGCTACTTCTGTAAAGTGTGGAGAGGGTTTGTATATGTGGCCATTGGAACAAGAAAGCATGCCCTAGATACTCTAATTGGTCTCCTCTAAATTTTAGTAACCATAGGTAAGACACTCTGCTAGGTACAGCTTTAGTGCAAAAGGCATGAATTCTGGGGAAAGACAAATTGATAGTAAAGATCAAGAGAGATTCTTTTAGGTGAAGTTTGTCTTTAATTACCTCCTGCTATCCTTTACATATCCTTCTCCAATGTTCTTCAAGCTATGTACTGGGTGTCCAGAGTGTCAAGATGGATTTTTCTATCTAGGTCTGCCTTCTTTTGAACTATCTCATTCTCAGAATACTTTTCTCCCCTCCTTCCAGTATCTCTTTTTTCTCTCTTTCTTTTTCTCTTCTTTCCTTCTACCCTTCCATCACAGTTCCATTTTTCCTTAGCATGTCTGATTTCAGACTAGTATAAGTAGGGAAACAATCTGATAGAAATTTTCACTTTAAAGTTTGAATGTTACCATGACAACTGACTTCTCCATGATTATTATTTGAATTGTAATAGAAGATATTTATTAACTAGAATCTCCTACTGGTGGAACTTCAGATTGTGTAGTTAAGAGTTAAGCCCTTTGATCCCTCAGTGTAGAAGCTGTGTTATCCTGATTGTGTTTCCACAATATTCTTCTTGGCTGCTTGTAATATTTTCTCCTTGATCTGGGAACTCTGGAATGTGGCTATAATATTCCTAGAAGTTTTCTTTTTGGGGTCTTTTTCAGGAGGTGATCAGTGGATTCTTTCAAACTCTATTTTTTTGACTTCAGGTACTGAAACATCATGGCAATTTTCCTTGAGAATTTCTTGAAGGATGATTTCTAGGTTCTTTTTTTGATCATGGCTTTCAGGTAGTCCAATGATTTTTAAACAATCTCTCCTGGATCTATTTTACAGGTCAGTGGTTTTTCCAATGAGATATTTCACATTGCCTTCTATCTTTTCATTTATTTGAATCTGTTTAATAGTATCTTGATTTCTCATAAAGTTACTAGCTTCCATTTGCTCCAATATAATTCTGAAGAAATGATTCTCTTCAGTGAGCTTTTGAGATTCTTTTAACATCTGGCAAATTTTGGCTTCTTAAGGCATTCTTCTCCTCATTGGCTTTTTGAGTCTCTTTAGTTGTTTGAGTTAGCCTGTTTTTTAAGGTGTTATTTTCTTCAGTCAGGTTGTTGACTCTCATTTCATAATTTTCTTGCATTGTTCTCATTTCTTTTCCAAATTTTTCCTTCACTTTTCTTATTTGGTTTTTAAAATCCTCTTAAGATCCTTTATGGCCTGTAACCAGCTCATATTTTTCTTGGAAGCTTTTGGTACAGGAGTTCTGACTTTGTTGTCTTCCTCCTGTTCCATGCTTTGATCCTTTTTTTACGCAAAATAGGAGTGTAAAGTTGTATTGCTGTGCTTGCTTTGCTTCCTTTGCTTGCTCATGGTGTCACTCAATTATTTGACTTTTGGGCTTTTTGCCACAGTAGAACTCTGCTACCAGAGAGGGTAGCTTTGTCCCAAGTTGCTTGGGTTTTATCACCTGCTGGAGCTATTAGTTGGCTGCCCTCTCTGAAGCTTCCACAAACTCTGGCAAACTGATCAGGCACCCCAGTACCTCCACCCTAGACTGCAATCCAGATTCAAGTAGGTTAAAGCAAAAGTGATTACCCCTCAGACTAGATGCTTTGTCACCCTACAATCTGCAGGCCAGGAGCTCTGAAGCAGTAACATTGTGGCAGCTGCACAGCCACCACACCTCAGCCATTTCTCCCTCCAGTGGGCAAAGGCCAGACTTCAGTCCTGGACTCCTGGTTCCCAAAGTCCACACTGCACTGACCTCTCACTTTGTCCTTAGCATCTATGGGTGGATAATTCAAGAAACTGCCACAGCTGCTGGTGATCTGAAGTCCGTCCAGCTGGGGCTAGTTGTGGCTGCCCAGAGGCTAAAACCTCAGGGTCACTCAGGGCTGGACTGGGCTCCAAGAATGCTGTGCTGGCCCCTTCCTGTTGGCCTGCCAGACTGTCTTCAGTGGGAAGTTAGCTTCTCTCTATCATTTTGTGGGTTCTGTAGCTCAAAAATTTGTTTAGTGTCATTTTTTTTTACCTGAATTGGAGGAGGTGGAAGTGGGAGCTGTGCAGAAGTCCTGTTTCTACTCCTTCATCTTCAAAGCTCTCTATTTTATCTCTATTACATATATGTTGTTTAAAAATTATACACATCTATTTTTATTGTTATCTGTTTTGTTATTTTTTAAAAACAAATTTATTTATTTTTAACATTAAAAAATTAAATTCCAAATTCTTTTCTTCCCTCTCTGTGGTTTTGGTCCCAGAAGCAAAGCAGAGCAGAGAAGAGGCTCAGTTCTAGGCTTTTGCCCAGCATCTAAGACTACAGTGGGATAACCAGGAGAGGAGGCCCAGAAAATAAGATTCCTGAAGAGTCCAATGACCAAGCTCTGAGTCTTCAGATATCCCAGAAGGCTAACAGTGACTGAGTCCAGCAGTAGTCTACAGAAATATCCAACCATGTACAAGACAACAGAACCCAAATCTGAATTAGGAACTTGCAGAGTTCAGACCAAGAAGGAAAAGTTCTGTCTAGCAAATAGCAACCATATGTCCCCATTATATGGTACTCTTTTTCTCCAAAAAATTTACCATAAGGTTCCTACCCTATATGATGGAGGTCTTCTGCACTTTCTTCTGACATCATAAGGGTACCTCTAGAATATTTTGCCTTTCTACCTCTCATGTTTCACTCTTTTCTTCATGTCAGTCAGATACTTGATGGCACTTTTTACTCTTGCTTTTCTTGGGGGTTCTTCATCTGTCATCCGTTGCCACCTCTTCACATCTTGCACCCCCACCCCCATCATGCGCCTCCTCCTCATCCTTTTGTGTGATACTAATCTTTAGTTATTTAGTCCTCAATGGGCTTACAGCATAAGGATTCAGTAGCTCTGTCTTCTCTCTATCATCTGTTAAAATCTTACCATCTACTTCTCAAAGGAGCTTTATTGCTTCCTCTTTTATGCACACAGAGCTTTAAAAAATCCCTTTTATTGTTCTTAGCATTCACCACTAGTCCGAACTCCTCATGAGTTTATGTTTTTTGATCCTATTATTACACAACTATATCATTCTGTTGTGCTTTTCTTAGCTAACATCCCTTGATTCTATCTTTTAAAAATTTGAACTGGTCAGTGAAGGCCCTGTAGTTTGAGCCTTTAGCCAAAAATGTCTCTTTAGAATGTTCCTGCCCCCCTTTTCTATATTGGAGTATTTTTTGTTTGTGATTGGATCCTTTTCCTATATAATTATTTTTTTTTAATTAAACAAATGCTTTATTAACTTCTGGTTTACATCATTCATTTCCACCAGATTATGAGTTACATTTTCCCCCCTTTTTTTCCCTACCCACCACCCCAGAATAGCAGTCCCACTAGATAGCCCCTCATCCAATCTGCTCTCTCCCATATCTTCTCCCATACCCCCTTCAACTTTGCCATTAGGGCAAGGTGAATCTCTGGGCCCCAATGCCTGGACATCTTATGAAACATTTAATTTTAAAACTTTTATTTTAGATCCATTCCCTTCCTCCCTTGTCACCCACTCCCTCTGAGAAGATAAGCAATTCAGTATGTGTTGTACATGTATAGCTATGCAAAACATTACCCTAGTAGATATATTGTAAAAGACTGCTTATATTTCCCTCCCACCCATCTCACCTCCCAACTGGTCCATTCCCTACTTTGATCCTGTCCCTCCTTGATAGTGGGTACTTCCAATCTCCCCTCCCCCCAGAATGCCCTCCCCTCCATCATCCCCCCCTCTCATCCTCCCTTCCCCTACTCAGGAGAGTGAGTGAGGGTAAGATATTTCATTTAGTATGTATGTGATTCTCTCCTTGAGACAACTTCAATGAGAATATGCTTTTGCCTTTTTGCCTTCCTGTTCTTCCCCTCCCCTGCAACTACTTCCCCTTGCCTCTTCTACATGAGATAGTTTACCCTACCCTGTCTCTCTCCATCTCCTCTTGCCACTTTCCTCTCTCACCTCTTGACTTCACCCCTTAAGAATCATCCCTTCCTTGGGGCGGCTAGGTGGCACAGCGAGCAGAGCGCTGGGCCTGGAGTCAGAAGGACCCGAGCTCGGATCCAGCCCCAGACACCCAACAGACAAACAAAAACCCAGCCGTGTGACCCCGGGCAAGTCACCCAACCCCAATTGCCCTCCAAAAAAAAAAAAAGAATCATCCCTTCCCATCAAATTCAACCTGTGCCCTCTATCCATGTATACCTGTGAACATATGCCATGTACCCTTCTTCAATTATTTTCATAATGAGAGAGGTTTCATCAAACACAGTTATTGTTTTTCCATGTAGGAATGTAAATAGTCCAACTTTGATAAGTTCCTTTTGATTTCTTTTCCTTGATTACCTTCTCAAGCATCTCTTGCTTCTTGCATCTGAATGTCAAATTTTCTATTCAACTCTGGTTTTTTCATCAAGAATGCTTGAAAGTCCTCTATTCCACTGAATGACCATATTTTCCCCTGAAACAAAATACTCAGTTTTGCTGGGTAGGTGACCCTTGGCTTCAATCCCAGCTCTTTTACCCTCTGGAATATCATATTCCATGCCCTTCGATCCCTCAGTGTAGAAGCTGCCAGGTCCTGGGCTATTCTGATTGTGTTTCCACAATATTGAAATTGTTTCTTCCTGGCTGCTTGTAGTATTTTCTCCTTGATCTGGGAGTTCTGGAACCTGGCTATAATATTCCTAGGAGTTTTCTTTTTGGGACCTTTTTCAGGAGGTGATTGGTGGATTCTTTCAACCTCTATTTCCCCCACTGGGTCTAAAACATCAGGGCAATTTTCCTTGAGAATTTCTTGAAGGATGATTTCTAGGTTCTTTCTTTGATCATGGCTTTCAGGTAGTCCAATAATTTTTAAATTATCTCTCCTGGATCTATTTTCCAGGTCAATGGCTTTTCCCATGAGATATTTCACATTGCCTTCTATTCTTTCATTTGTTTGGATCTGTTTAATAGTATCTTGATTTCTCATAAAGTCACTAGCTTCCATTTGCTCCAGTCTAACTCTGAAAGAATGAATCTCCTCAGTGAGCTTTTGAGATTCTTTTTCCATCTGGCAAATTCGACTTTTTAAGGCATTCTTCTCCTCATTGCCTTTCTGAGCCTCTTTTGTCATTTGAGTTAGTCTATTTTTTAAGGTGTTATTTTCCTCAGTCAGGCTGTTGACTGTCCTTTCATACTTTTCTTGCATCTTTTTCATTTCTCTTCCCAAGTTTTCCCCCACTTCTCTTATCTGCTTCTTAAGGTCCTCTATGGCCTGTAGCCAGCTTGTATTTTCATTTGGGGCTTTTGGTGCAGGAGTTCTGACCTCACAGTCCTCGTCCACGCTTTGAGCCTCTTTGCCCCTAAAATAGGAGTCCAATGTTGAACTTTTCTGTTTATTTTGTTTCATTTGCCTAGGCATGTTGCCACTTAATTACTTGATTTTTTGGGCTTGTTGCCACAGTAGGACTCTGCCACCAGACAGGGGAGCTTCCGCCCAAACGTGGGGTCTTCACAACTTCTGCCAGTTGAGTGGCCTCTGTAAAGCCTCCACCCACTCTGGCAAGTTGGATACCCACCCCAAACTCCCCCCCCCCCATATCACAATCCAGATCCAGGTAGTTTAAAGCAAGAGCTATTAACCCCCAGACTGATTGCTGGATCTCCCTACAGTTTGCATACCAGGAGCTAGAGCCACTACTGACACTGCAAAATGGCTTCTGTGCTGTGTTTCTTCAGCAGCTTTTCGCCCCCAGGGGAGGCAGCCTCGCGTTCCCCAAATACTGGTCCCAAAGTCCATAGGGCACTAACCTCTCACTTTGACCTAGGCATATCTGTGCTGATAATTCTGGAATCACCACAGTTGCTGGTGTTCTAGGGTCCCTCCAGCGGGCTGCTGTCCCAGCCGCCCTGGGGCTAAAACTTCATCTCTCGTGGGCTTGAGCTCAGCTCCCAGAGCGCTGCGCTCTTGGTTCCCAGCGCACTGCACTGCCTGCTCTCAGAGCACTGGGCTGGCTGCTCCCTGCAGGGCTGCTGGGCTGTCCTCAGCAGGAGGTTAGCTTCTCTGTGCCATTCTGTGGGTGCTGTGGCTCCAGAAGTTGTTTGGAGTCCCCTTTCACATTATTTGAAATTTGTGTGGGGCAGAGCACATTGGAAATGCTGTTTCTCCTTCCTATATAATTAATGAGATATTCTACTTTCTCTTGGACTCATTTCTGTATAATTTAGGTTATGGTATTCTAGTTATCATTTCTCTTAATCTTCTAAAATCTGCTCTCTTGAAATAAAAAAAAAGCTTGTAAGATTATATCTACATTCCTTTTCCTATTCTATTACCATTTCTGGGTTGAAATGGCTGCTCTGTTTCAAGGTTCATGAAAAAAATTATGCATAGAATGGAAGAAATCACTTTGGGGACTATATTGTACCTCATTCTGAACACTATGTTTCTTATAGAACTGGATGATTTTTTTTTTTTGGAGGGGGAAAGGTAGAGCAATTGTGGTTAAGTAACTTGCCCAAGGTAACATGGCTAGTTTTTGTGTTAAGTGTCTGAGGTTGGATTTGAACTCAGGTCTTCCTGACTCCAGGGCAGGTGCTCTATTCACTGTGACACCTAGCCGCTCCTTGAATGATTTCTTTTTGAATTTGATCATATCATGTTCTCAGTAGTAAGAGCTGAAGAGATTTAGCCCACCTACTCACTAATATGTCCATCCTCTCAATAATTGTTGAATAATTAGGGTTATTTTCACCTCTCAGTGGCACCTCCTTTTCCAAAGGTATTCAAGGATCGCTATGGTTTTGCCTTTGGTTATTGAGAAACCACTGACAATCAATTTATTATTAGCTAATCTAATAATTCATTACCCAGAAAATTTGCTTCTTGGCCTTTTCATTCATCTCATTATCAACCGTCTCAGCACTGCTCTGTCCTGGACCGCTCAATCCCAAATGGCTCAGCACAGCCGGGTCCTGGACAGTTTGGCCACAGGGCTCAGCTCTCCTCTGTCTGGCTCAGCTCAGTTCATTCCCAACAAAGGCTAAAGGGGGCCGTTGCCTAGAGGCTCTGGGATTGTGCTGATTGCTACCCATTCTCTGGCCCTACACCTGCCCACCTTCTTTCCGGCTCTGAGCCTGGCTCAGCACCCCTCTCTCCTGGACAGCTCAACCAGCAGGGTTCAGTTCTGCTCTGTACAGTCTGGCTGGTTCCTCTGGGCACTTCTCGGCTGGGCTCGGCAAGGCACAGCAAGACTCAACTCGGTAGGGCACGTCACGGCTTAGCACTGCTGGGCCCTGGACAGCTCGGTCCCAAACAGCTCAGGATTGTGGTCCTGCGCAGCTCAGTCCTGAACGGCTCAGCACCGTGGTTCTGGACAGCTGCTCAGCTCCGCCTAGCCCAGCATGGCAGGGCAAGGGAACAGCCTGGCTCTGAATGGCCAGGCTCCGCCTTGCACAGCTCCGCCCAACTGGGCTCAGCCCAGCCCAGCTCAGCTCAGCTCAGCTCAGCTCAGCTCAGAGGGTTTGGGGCACTTCCCCAGCAAAGGTGAGAGGGGGCTGCTACCTAGAGGAATAGATGAGGCTCTGGGGTTGCTGACTGCTACCCACTCTCTGGCCTTACGCCTTGCCTCCTTGCCTGCGCTGCCCACTTCTGCTATGGCGGGCGGCCCACTGATCACCCAGCACTTTGTGGTGAGAGGAGGGGGTACCGCCCTAGGGGAGTCCCGGCCCACGACTCAGTTCAGCTCATCCATTCCGGCCTCTTCCACTCTTCCTCCTCCCTTCTTGTCCTTCCTACCCTCCCCCCCCCCCCCCACCTTTCTCTTGCAGGCTTGTCTCTGCTCGCTCTCTCACCCCCCACCCCCAGCCCAAAACAAGTTCTGGAGGTCTGCAGCCGAAAAGTCCCTGGGGAACAAATCGTGAAAATGTCGGGCGGGGGGGGGGGGGGGAGGAGAGTGTGGTGGAGTCTTAGAGGTCCTGAACCACAATGGTGTTTACGCAGCTCCTCCGTCGCCCCTTTCAGCTTGCCCCTGAAAGTGGAAGCCCCTGGAGAGCAGCCCCGGCATGCACTGACTACTTTCTCCCTTTCTGTCCAGCCCAAACAAAAGTAGCTAAATGTGGTGGGGTTCCAGCACCCCCCCGCCCGAGCCCGGAGCAGCAGCCCCAGGTTACAGGACATCTTGTGGAAACAACTGGGACTGTGGCTGGATGCTGCCGCTGCAGGAAACTCAGCTTCGAGGCAGGCTCCTGTGCTTCTAGAGAAAGAGAAGATGCAACATTTTTAAAGTTTCAAAGCCCTCTGGCTGCACTGACCCCCCTGGAGCTGGAGACAAACCAAATTAATGTTTTATACCTTCGGGTATAAGTTTGAGTCCTCCCTCCCCACCACGCCAAGTATTTAAAACCTCTAGAAACCCAGGATTTGACAATCGATTTCATGATAGTTTCAATTTGAATGTTCAAAGGCCTAACAAAATGGACTATCTTCTGCAGAAATCTTGCACACAGAATCCCCATGGAGGGTCCAGAGAAACAGAGAGTGACATTCTTGAGCATCCTGGACCCTGCTTTTACTTCATTTTGAGTGTTTTGCTCACCTTCCCATAAATAGAGCAGATGTCCCCAAAGATACTCTATATCTGTCTGGGAGGCAGGGCCTGGGCCCAAATGTTCTAGTCTACCTCCTAGGAGGAGGCCTGATCATTTGTCCCAGTAAAAGGACAAAATCACAAGATTGGGGGAAGCAAACAGGGCTTCTAGTGAGTGGAGTAGGTCAGGGAACCACTGTGTGTCACTCACAGAGGCCTCAGGTCCAAGCCCAGGCCACATCTCTGGGTTGTGTCTCCTTCCTGCTCCTCCTGGCCCAGGTCTGGGCTTCCCTCCCCTTTCTACCCCTACTCTCAGCCTGGGCCTCAAATGCCATAGTTTCAGCACAGATTGCCTGCGCATTAAGACCCTTTGCTCCTCCCTATGTAGCTGGGGACGTAGTGTGATCTCACCCTCTTGTGATGTTCTGAGATTGGTGTGTCTTGATTATGAAATATTCTCTCTCTTTCTATAAGCTTGTGTGAGCTCTGCCCTCCCAACTTCAGATGTCCTATATACCAAGAAATAATTGACAAGTTTGACTCCCATTTATTTCATCTGGTGGAGAAAGTGACAAAGGTTTATTTTCTGTTCTCATTTTTTCAGTGAGAGATATACCAGGCCAGAGTCAGCTTTCTCAGGATCATATATGCCCCCAGTTGACTGTCTTTTCCACAGGAAGATTAGATTAGCTTGATACAACCACACAACACAGGAAGATTTGAGAAGCAGTTATAGTCCTAGCCACAGAATTTAAACAATGCAATGATGGAGATAGCCTTGGGCTAAACTTTTATCACTTTTATCACACTTAAAAGTTTAGAAAACTGTAAATGTGTTATCACAATTGTTCTTCACAACAATCTTGGGAGATAGGTATTATTGCTATCACAATTCTACAAATGAGGAAATTTGAGACTGATGAAAATTAAATGACCTTTCTAAGGTCATATCTTCAATGTCCTAAGCAGTATTTGAAGTCTATCCAAGTTCAATGGTCTAGCTACTAAGTCACCCAGATGCCAGTACAGTGGTAACCACTTTTGCTCCAAAGAAGCATAAAATACATATCAATTTATGTTTTATACTTTCTGAAACTAGTTTCTCCAAACATATTCAGGTCATATTTTATTATGATGATTTTGAAACTAGAAATATTTGAAGCATCAAAGATCTTTTGTTTAAACAATTTACATATTTTGAAGTATAATAATGAAGCACCAAGGGTAGCTATAAGAACCATGATACAAACCAAATGTGTACTGCATCCATTGGCTTCTGTTATGATACAGCTTTGAATTTATCCAATGTTTAAAATTTTAATGTAATGGAATGAACATTGGTTATGCAGGCAGGAGACCTAGGTTTAAATTCCATCTCAGTTGATTAGTGCTTAAATGATCTTGGAAAAGTTTTGTAACCTCTTTGCGACTCAGTTTCCCCATCTCTAAAATGAAGGAGGGCATCTGACTAGATAAGCTCCAATATCCCTTCCCATTCTGAATCAAATGGTCTTAAAAAGATAAAGGATGAAATCAAATCACAAGATATTTGCTAGCCAGTTGAGACCTACTTTATTGTCTTAAAACAAAGAATACTCCTGCCCACCCCATGATAGTACATCAATCCAATCAGAAACATTTTTTTTAGTTCAACGATGTGTGTTAAATTTAATAGTGGCTTCTTGAACATCTTCTAGACTAGAATATGCCTGCAAATAAAGTGAATGACATGGTCCCCTTCAAGTGACTCTTAAGAACATACAGAATTCAATCCAAGTAGCAACCATCCCAATTTAGGGAGGATTTACAGACAAAAGATTAAGGCTCCCCATTACTTCACCGTCATAACTCTGAGTCATTAATTGATTTTCCATTTTATTTACTTTTCAAAATCTATTTTTCTGGTGGGGGTAGAGGTTGGGGAGGATATTTTGTTGATGCTGTTGCTAGAGCCATCTAATCATCAAAGCAACATGTTTCCTGAAGGAGATAATGGTTCTTATCTATCATTAATAGAACTATTGACTAATTTGCTTTTCTAGTGTGCTTGGAATAGATTTATATGGATCCATCTAAACCTATTATCTACCACTTTGAAACTTGTGATTAATAGCCTATATTTATGAATCTTGCAGGGTTTAGGGAGTCCAGGAACCCCACTAACCAGAGTCCCTGGAAAGCAATCTGCAATGAATTCATGGACTCAAGCATTCTTTAAGTCAAGGTGGCAAAGATTTATTGTTACAGCTGGCAAGACTTCTTAGTGAACCTGCAACCTTAAAGGGGATACAATTAAAGTTTATATAGTGTGAACTATAGTATAACATGTGCCAAATATGCTAACTAGGTGAGTCCAGGTGAGATTAGGGAGTGGCTAAGGAGTGATCAGTTCTCAAAGGAACATATATTTTTAATATCAACTACACAGGCATATTGCCCAGAATTTGCCAGGAAATAGCTCGAGGGGACCCTGCACTGAAGTGTGGTTTTAGGCTTGAAACGTCACTAAATCAGCTAGTGGTCAGGGCTGACTGAGTTGCCACCTATCACTGTCATGTTTGACAAGATGAATGTTGGCAGTATATGTATATCCCAAATCTAAGGCACACACAATGAAGGATTCAGGATGTATATAATGAGCTATGGAGTTACTTATACATAATCTAGTGAAGTTCTTTTCATGATTGCAAAGAACTGGAAATTAAGGGGGTACCCATCAATTGGGGAATGGCTGAACAAGTTTATATATATGTAATGTAATGGAATACTATTATATATGCATGTAATGGAATATATGCATGTAATGGAATACTATTGTGCTGTAAGAAACGAGGAGCAGATGGACTTCATATTTACCTGGAGAGGCTTATACAAACTGATGCTGAGTGAGAAGAGTAGAACCAGGAGAAATTTGTATACAATCACAGACACAACACATGTGTGATGACCAACTATGACAGACTGGACTCTTCTCAGCAATGCAGTGGTATAAGTCAATCCCAAAAGACTCATGATGGAGAGAAAGAACTAGACAACTAGAAAAAACTTCCAGAGAAAGAAGTAGAAAGAACTGAGTTTGAATCCTGATTGAAGCAAGCCACTTGATCTTTTTCTTTTACTGTTTGGTTTTATTTTCTCTTTACCATTTTTCATTCCATCTAGTACAATCTGCCTTTGTAACCTGACTAATGTCTAATGTGAAAGTATTTTCAGATCCTATACTGGATTGTTTGCCATCAAACAATGTGAAAATTTTAAACTCAAGGAATTATGGAATTGAATCTTGTAAACTAAAAGTAAACAAACAAATTAATAAAGACCAAAAAAAAAGAAGAAATTTCTTTATGCTAAGAATTATCCTTTCCTGTGGTTTGAATATGAATGGAAAAAAGAATCACATCCGGACACAGAAACACATTGTATTAATACAACAGTGTAAATTGCTTTTAAGATAATTTTCTATTGTGATTGAAGGAATCAGCATAAATAAAAACATTATATACCATCTATAGGGGAAATAGCAGTACAAGAAAATAGGTGGGATTTAAATTTTTTTTTTCACACAGTCAATAATTTTGCCTGGAGCTACGATAATTTTGTTGGCCACATTGAACTGTCAGTGGTACTGAAATTTAAAACTGTTAAAAGTATCATTAGTTCATTGTGTTCAGGATTACATATTTGGAACCAATAATCCATGTACATATGCTGTTGGGTTTGCAGTCACTTTACTGGCATCAGTGTCCTACTCACCTGGCAGAAACATGAAACTGTGCTGACAAAGTCATGAAAATATTCCTGATTCCCCATCCTTAGAGAAATTTACTCTCTACAGTATGAGTAAGGTATTGTCTTCACCTTCCCAAAAACTTTTACTCCCCATTATCATGAATATATATATTCCCTACTTCTGAGCAGGTTCCAAAGCTTTGGTTCAGGGGAAGTGTTCTTTTTTCACTGTACTTCTAGGAGAGCAGGAGGGGAAAGAGGTGGAAAAAATTAAAACTCATGGAAATGTATGTTGAAAACTAAAAATAAATAAATAAATTTATAAAAATTATAATAATTTATGAAAAAGTTATCTGGTCTAGCCTATACCTGAAAAAAAAATCTTGGTGGCTTGCCTAAAAGTTTTCCTCTTGCCTCTGCTTAAAGACCTCTGTTGGAATTTCAGGTCAAAGAAAACTATCACCTGTAACATGTGATGGCATGATTATCTTTTTATTTTATTTTATTTTATTTTATTTTTTGCTTTTTGGAGGGCAATTGGGGTTAAGTAACTTGCCCAAAGTCACACGGCTAGGTTTTTTTGTTTGTGTGTATTAAGTGTCTGAGGCCGGATCCAAACTCAGGTCCTTCTGACTCCAGGGCCAGCACTCTACTCACTGCACCACCTAGCCGCCCCTGATGGTATGATTATCTAAAAAATAAAATTAAGGAATGAGAAAGAATGCACTGGGAGAAGAGGAAAGGCAGAGGTAGAATAGGGTAAATTATTTGATATAAAGGAGGCCCAAACAGTGGGGAAGGGATGGAGAAAGGGGGGAAAGGAACACACAAACCTTACTCTCATTGCATTTGGGTCAAAGAGGGAATAACATATAAACTCTGGTGTAGAAATCTATCTTACCATACAAGAAGGCAGGAAAGGAAGGGGATAAGAGAAAAGTGGGGTTCTGAAAGAAGAGAAGGCAGTGGAGGGGAACAAAAGTCAGAAGCAAATCACTTTCAAGAATAAACAAGATTAAAGGAGACAGAGAGAAGGATAAACAGGGAAATAAGATAGAGGAAAATACATAGTTGTTGTTTAAGGTGAAAAATTTCTTTACAGCAATTTTCTCTAATAAAGACTTCATTTTTCAAACATATAAAATTGAGCCAAATTTATAGAAATAAGAACCAACATTTTCCCAAACAAATTAACCTCCTTGCTTGTAGGACCTAAAGTCTGAGAGTTAGATGATTCATTGTTGACCTGCATCAAATAACATCTCAGAAATGTCCTGGACCACCGAGCTCAGCTTCTAAGAAATTCTGAATGAATTTGAATTCCTGGACCACTGGTGATTCTTCAAACCTTTTAAAGCTGATAAAGTCATAGCTTAGTTTAATCTGTCTCCAACCCTCAATCACCAAAGAGTAGGAAGAACAAACTTAAAGAAGGAATAACATATATATATATATATATATATATATATATATATATATATTCAAGGTCACATATCAGTCTGAGTGGAAAGACTAAATGGCTGATGATATCTTTCTTCCAACTTTGAGGTTTATGGTTCTTGTTCACTGAAGTGCAAGTGAGAATTTTTTTCACCTTTGACACAAACACATACACATACATTCAAACACTCACAGACTTCTGAATAATTTTCAAAGGTGATGTAGAGCACAGTTATAAAATGCTTGGCCTTTAAACATTCCCCTCATTCTCCCCACTTGAAACAGGATTACTGAAGCATAGTTTAAGTAGAATTAGGATAAAATTCTAATCAATAACTATTTTGGCTACTTATTCCCTTTTATATGAATGCTCATTTCCAGATGAGCAGCTAATTAGACATTTCTTCACTACACAGTAAGCAACTAAGTCACAGAATATCTGCCCATTCTTTGAATCAGGGACAGAAACTCTCCATTATATGTCATTGTAAACTTAAAGAAGTAGGCTCAACAAACCCCTCATGTGGATGGGTAGCAGGAGACAGTGCTCTGTATGCTCCCCAGATTCAGCCCTCCTTGTCTAGTCTCCACTGTTAAAATTGTATTATTCCCTACAAATTCTGTTCAATTTATTTTGATCCAGAAGGATTTGTTAAATAATGTTCTGTACACAGAGCAGTGTGATGGGTACATGGAGTACAAAGAAAAATGAAAAATGGCCTCTGCCTTAAAGGACTTTGCATTATTCTGGGGCGGGGGCAGTGTCAAATATGCAAAACACACAGTCTCTATTTCTGTATGTATATATATGTATATACATATATTTAAATATATATACACACAAATATGTATGTATGTGTGTACAGAGGCATACATGAATACACACATATATATTATATATCTGAAGAATAAGAAAGCACAAACAACCTGGAGGCTCAGAAAGGGCTATATAATATATAATTTAAAATGAGCCTTGAATAAACTTGTGAATTCTCAGAAACTTAGGTAAGAAAGAAGAGCGTTATGTACATGGAAAAGAGTCTTTGCAAAGAGAGAGACAGAGGATAGAGTGTCAATTTGAAACAACACGCATAATCCACTTTGTCTGTAATGTAGAATATTTGAAAGAGAATAATATCAAGTAAAGAAATATAAGCTGGAACCAGTTTGCAAATAATTTCAAATACCAAGTTGGAGAGTTTGTGTTTTATCTACAGTGGCAATTGAGAGCAACCTAAAATTCTTGGAAAGGGGATTTATATAGAGAAACATGTTCTAGGAATCAATCCCTATCAATCAACAAATATTTAGTGCCTACTATATACTGTGTCCTAAGGATACAAGTATAATGAATGAAATTATTCCTATTGGTAGTGAGCTTACATTGTAATAGGGAAAGAAAACAAGTAAATATAAAAGGTATTTACATCTACATCTACATACACACATATATGTTTATATATATATAATACACATACAAATGTGTGTATGTTTAATATAAGGTTAATAAATACAAAATGTGTAAAAAGTACTTTAATACGAGGGAGTTTGGGAGGTAGGGCACCAGCAGATGAAGAGACTAAGAAAGGAATCCTGTAGAAGATGTTTCCTGAAATTGCATCTTAAAGGAAGAGAGATTCTGTATGACATGGAGGCAAAATGGCAGTACATTTCTGGTTTGGAGGATGGCTAGTGCAAAGAGAAGAGGTGGAGTGTTGCATATGAAAAACAGAGAGAAAACCAGAATTTGGCTTGATCACACAAAGTGTGGGAAGGAAAGTAATGTACAATGAGGCTGGAAAGAAGGGTTGGTCTAAAGTGGTGTAGGGCCCTAAAAGCTAAACAATGGAGTTAATATTTTATCTGAGAGAGAGTAGGAAGCCACTGGAGTTGGTTGAGTCACATTTGCACTGACATAAAATACATCGCAAATAGTGTTTAGGATAAATGAATGAATGAATGAATCAAGCATTTATTAAATGCTTACTATGTGCAAAACATGGTGCTAAGTACATGGAACAGAAATGGGAATGTAATTATGATTTCAAGGAGCTCACAGTCTAATTCAGAGACAACATAAATAGAAGATAGGAAAGCAGATGGTAATGCTTCTTCTTTAAAATCATTTTGACTGACAAATTCATATCAGTTTCTGATGTTGAGCTCCACTAAGTATTAAGGCCTTGGTGGCAAGAATGTTCTTTTCTGGGTCTTTTGTATCTGAGGCTATAGCATCTGTAGGAACAATGGCTAGGCTACTCCTCTACAAGGGTTGCTGCCCAAGGTGCTGAGGGCACTGGGATGAAAGTATTGCCATTCCTAACTCTGTAAAGCTCAGAGTTATCTTAATGATGTTCTGAGGGGAGATGGTGGTCTCAATGATGGAGTTGGTTTCACTTGCCTCGAGCTTGTATCCTCTTCTTTCTCCCACAGGTTGTCTTGTTGCTTCAGCTAGATGGTTGCCTGCTTTGTGTGTCATAGTTGTTTGGAAGTCTTGGGAATGACTGGAACCTTCTCCACAGGAGTTGGTTTCCTGGGTGATAGTTGTGAGGGTTGGACTGGAAGTAGGACTTTTCTTCCAGCAATGGGGCAAGTTCTGACATTCCTTCAGCTCCTGTGCTTATCTGCTTTTTGATGACAGTTGTTTTGCAATAGTTACTTGAGGTCATGAGGAAGGTGGGCCCCTCTGCACCATAATGTCCTTTCTTAATGATGTCTGGTACTTTGGGGGACACTATAGTTTCTAAAGCTCTTGAATTCAGGGACCTGTGCTATCTCCATCAGGGTGTGAAGAAGGATGATGGCCAAAGTGGTGGTGGTGGTAATTTGACTTATCTGGAAAATAATGTCTTCTCCTTCTCCTTCATGGTTCATCTCTATTTCAGCTATGGTTCCTTGTCTACCCTGAGTGTGACAGTTGCTTGGCATTTGGTAAGGATGGCTGACTCCTTCTCTATAGGAGTTACTTCACTGGATGATAGTTTTGAGGTCTGGGCTGAAAGCAGGGCTAATGGTTTTGGGGGTAGGGAGGTGTTGCCATCCCTCTTGAGATTATCTACCTGTTTGGTGGCAGTTCAGTCCAGAAGGAAGTGGAATTGGAAGATACTTGAGTCAAGAAGACTACAGAAGATTATTTTTGTCACTGTGTGAAGGGTATAGATAAGTTGCCCTTTACAGAAAACTCACTTTCTTCATTATTGCCAATTACCAGAAGCTACTTTGTCAGTCCATGTAACTTCTCTTTTCTAGAAACCCTTACTCAGCATCAGCACATATTATTAATAGAAACAGAGACCTTTTGTAAAGTAAATTTTCAGATAATAAAACAGAGAAGGAAGAGATCCACCATCATTCCTATTGCTATTAGTAGTCGACATTTTGTCTGTTCACTGCAGAGGCTATCACACATTAATCTTGCCAGAGATAGCCACATTATTGCTAAAACTGATATTTATTGTGATCCCTGAGGATTTTTCTGGTAGCACATATTAGAAGAGTCGTTATTGACTTTAGCATATTTGCCACACCGGGCTCATCTTCAGATCTGTATCAAATAGATCATCGTTCACAGAACAACAATTCATTGTCTGAATCTAGACAACCTTACACAGATAGCAGTATATCTTCTTTCTCTCCTCTATTAGATGTGGTCACTCCTTTTTTTGCTACTCACTATGTACTTTATGACAGTTATGAGAAATATATCCATGACCTCTGTTACACCAGATGCCCACCACACACACTCTTTTCCCCCTTTTCCTTCTTGGGCTTCTGCTACTCCTTCATCAATAAATAGCCCTAGGATCATGGCTAGTCTACTCAAAGGCAACCCAACATCTCCTTTGGAGTTTGCCTCAAAACCCTTTTCTTTTTTGCTCAATTCAATGGACTTATCAAGGGACTTTTCTCTTTGCCAGATCTGTCACACCGGGACCACCATGTTGTCATCTCCCGACCATTGCACTATCCAGTCATTATGTGGTATACTGATGCCAGGCTCCTATGTGTGTGGCTTTGTCCACTCCATTATTCAAGTTACACTGAATGTATGACTGCCTTTCTATGAACCTAACAAACTGTACAATGAATGTCACATTTTCCCAATTTCCCATTTCTTGAAAAGAGTATTTACCAGACCTTTAGCTCACATTTCATGTATACATGAAAACAGTGAGGACTCAAAATGACAGTCAACTGAATAATATAGGCCTCTATATTCATCATCATTATCATTGTAAAAAAAAACAACATGGAAATCTCATGCTCTTTCAGAACCATTTGGAAATGAGAATTTTGAGGAACTCTACTGTAGTAGTAGTAGTAGTAGTAGTAGTAGTAATAGTAGTAGTAGAAGTAGTAGTAGGAGTAGTAGTAACAATAATTCACATGGTACATGGTACTGTTGAGCATTGCAAAGCATTGGAAAAGCTTTGTCAAGGAGTATGGGTAAATTCCAAGATAGTCAGTGATTTCCAAGGGTAATAGACTATCATTATTTTTTTGCCTCTCCTTTTATTGATAAAATGTGTAAATTACTTGGGGGGAGTTTCACATAATAAATATTGGTTCTTTTAGCAGTTTTGTTTTGACTTGGTACAAAAATCAGTCCCAAGTAACATGTATACGGACAGAGCATGAGGTAGATGATTTTCTGACAATTGACTCTCATAGTAATTATGATTTATATTTAGATAGCACTTTCTAGTTATCTCATTTGATACTTGCAAGAACTGAGTGAAGCAGACAATGTGATTATTATCCTCATTTCAGAGATAAGGACGCAGGTTCAGCTATTAAATGACTTGTTCAGCATCACCTAGCTGGTAAGAAATAGGAGCAGGACTTGAACCCAGGCCTTCTGAATCCCTGACTAGTGCTATCTCACTACATGATTATAAAATGGTATCTTACAAGCATAATGGCAGAAGGAGATCTGGGCAGTAACTGTGAAACTCCAAGAATGACAGTGATTTTGGTCAGGAGTCGAGGGTTTCAGGATCACATCATATGCATCACTCTGATGTCCTTTAAGAACAGCAGAAATCAAAAGAGAGGATGTAGAGGAGAGCCAAACATTACATGACTGTCAATTTTGTTTGCATACTTGTTTCTGCAAGATTACATAATTTGAGAGAATTATCAAGAGGAAGGATTGGTAAAATAGTAAAATTTTTTTGCCCATTGTTCCTATTAACATCATGATAATGACTAGTAACTCTGGTGTTTCACACAACATGAGACTGGCTGTCATGTACCCTGTGGAAACTAACAGTTATTGGTCCTGGGGGATACAATGATTCAGAAAGTCTACATGAGAACATGTTAATTTTCTATGCTACTTGCAATGCAAAATTACTGATGATACTGTTTTTGTGAAACTTCAGATTACCATGGACACCCAAAATTACTTTGATTTAATTCAATTAAATATTCATTTATTAATGATAATAAGACGAGGAGCAAATAATTGTTCACTAATTTCCTCTTTGTAGCTATTGTACAAGGTACAGTGTTATGCACTAGGTGTATAAAGACAAAAGAGTCCTTTCCCTTTGGAAGCTCATATACCACCTTGGGTAATAAAAATAGCTAGTATTTATATGGAGTTTTGAAGTTTTCAAAGCTCTTTATATACACTATTTCATTTGATTCCCATAGCAATTTTGGAAGTGAATAGTGCCATTAATATTTTCCCCATTTGATGGAGGAAGAAATTGAAGCTCAGAAAGATTAAGTGGCCATGGTCTTACAGGTCATAGTTGTCAAAGTTTCTTTATTACAAATTCAGGAATGTTTCTATTACCACATGCTACCCTAATTCCAATTTGAAGGTGCCCTTGTTCAACAGCAAGCCACTCTTTTCATCTCATAGATGGGACACATAGAGTGCTATCCATTTCCTATAGTATTTTTTAAAGCCTGTGAACTCTATTCTGGATACATGCACATTAAAAAATTACTTTGTCTATACTTAAGCCATAGCTACAGTGAAGCAAATAGAATTTTGTCACAGCACAATACTATCTAGTGTTTACAATTTCTCAATAAAGGGAATTTCCTCCCCATCACTCAAAAAATTTCATATGCATGCCATGTAGACATCACAGATCTACTTTTCAAAGTTCTCCACCAGTTTGTAATGCTCAGTACAACTCTGATTTTTTTTCCTGACCCTTATCAAAGGTTCTTAGCAACAGAGCACAACCTCATTTGCTTGTAATATCCCACTATCAGGACCCCATGGACATAACACCATTTCTCTGAATAATATTTTTTTACCACCTTGATCTTCATGGGGGGCACTGAAATTATCTTTAGAGGATGGGTTGCCACTTTCTAAGTTCAATGCCATTTTGACTATCCTCAACTGCAATACTGATAGCATCTTTCATCCCAACTACTGTCTGCATGGAACCCACCTTCTTTGCCACAATTTCTACTTATGACTCTACATGCAATTTTAATATCTGAATTAAGAATAACAGAATATTAGCTCTGGAAGGAAGAAGGGTGACCTCACCCACAACTTGCTCATTTTATAAATGGAGAAACAAGTTCACAGATGGAAACTTACTTGACTTTATGTAATGCAGGTTGTAATTTACAAATATTGGATTCTAAGTTTTTTACTGCAGTGTTCTTTATACTAGACCATCATGCTGTTCTTTCAGTTTAAAGGGGACTCTATTGTCATGTCCTCAGACTGCTATCTGTCCATCTACCTCTCTTTTTGTGACTAAAAAATAAGCAAGCAATCAAGATCCCTTTTCATTACGTATGGATGAAGTTTCTATTCCAATATCTAAGGATTAAGGCTCTTTGTCTCTAGGATCAAATAGATGTCTGTTACCTGGAATGTTTTATTTCCCAAATCACAAAGAGATGCTCACTCCCTTTCTCAGAGTCCTCATAACCTTCTGGAGCCTTTGTTCCTGTGCCATCTCAAGGCATCCCCCAGGGCCTGCTTCACCTTATCATTACGGAGGCTGAAGATGAATGGATTTAGAAGTGGAGTGATGATGCATACTAAGGCTGAGGCCCCTTTCTTAAGTGACATAGACTGGCTCTCTGATGTATGAATATAGAGGAAGATGGACCCTCCATAGGCAATGACAACCACAGCAAGATGTGAAGCACAAGTGGAGAATGCCTTCCTCCTTTCTTTGGCTGTTGGAGCTCGGAAGACAGTAGCAAAAATGCAGACATAGGAGACAGATGTCAGTCCCAGAGAGCCCAGAAGAGCAGCTGTGGAAAGTATAAAGGCCACTACCTTCAGAAGTTGGGTATTCCCACAGGACAGTTGCATCAATGGCCAGCTGTCACAGAAGAAGTGGTCAATGACATTGGGGCCACAGAAAGGCAAGCTAGCCATGAGGATGGTAGGAGTGAGCACCCAAAGGAAACCAGCAATCCAGGAGGCTATCACTAGTCGCACACAGATGGGACCATTCATCAGAGTCTCATAGTGTAATGGATGACAGATAGCCAGATAGCGATCCAGAGACATAACAGCCAAGAGGAAATAGTCAGTGGTGGCCAGGAGGAAGTAGAGATAGGACTGAATGATGCAGCCAGCAAAAGAGATAGAGTAGTCCCTGGTGAGGATGCAGACCAGCATCTTGGGCACCACAACAGAGACCTATCCCAGCTCTAGGAGGGACAGATTTCTCAGGAAAAAGTACATCTGGGTTTGCAGGCGGTCGTCAGAACAGCTAAGCACAATGATGAGCAAATTCCCCAGGATTGTCACCATATATGTCACTAGAAACACCAAGAATAGAATGACCTGCAGGCTCCAACTTCTGGGGAAACCAAGTAGCGCAAATTCTGTTACCTGAGTCCAGTTCTCTAAATACATTTCCTTTTATCTGTGTGAGCAGAAGGACACATGAGATCATTTGAAGTTTGGTGACAGATAATTAGTTAATCAGCTATTTGTTGATCACTTAATATGTAGGACACTGGGAGAACATGAAAGAGTCTTCAGTTTCAAAGGACTTGCCATCTTGATAGGACAGAGAGTTTCTGGAAGAAACCTTTGTGGGGAACATCCTTTTTTTCTTTTTTTTTTTTGAGGGGGGAAGGTAGGGCAGTTGAGGCTAAGTGACTTGCCCAAGGTCACAAGATAGTTTTGTGTTAAGTGTCTGAGGCTCAGATTTGAGTTCAGGTCCTCTTGACTCCAGGGCCAGTGCTCTATTCATTGCACCACCTAGCCAACCCTGTGGGAAACATTCTGATTATTGATAGTCTGGATATTGCAAAAGTCTTTGTATATTTTCATCCATGTGTTTTGTATAGATAAATCTATAGTGCTTCGGCCCGCCAGCCCGCCCCGGGCCCGGGCCCTGCGCGCCAGCCCCCCCTCCTCCCCTCCCTCCCTTCCCTCCTCCCTCCCTCCCTCCCTCCTCCCTTCCCCTCCCTCCTCCCTCCCCTCCTCCCCTCCCCCGCAGGTGGATGGGAGTGAAGGACGGAAGAGGCCACACCGAGGCGGCGGCGACGGCGGCGGCGGGCTCTCGGGTGGAATGAACCTTCCTTGTTGAATGTCTCCTGGTTACCAGTTGGATCTCACCTGTGAAGAACTATTTTCCCAATAGTGGACGCCACTCTGTGGCATATTTGATTGCCGATTCAGGGATTGTAAAGCTTTCTGATTTCCTGAAGGGAGGCAGTTGCTGCTGTATCAGAAAACTTGATATCACAGCCACAATGGTGCTGTCACAGAGACAACGAGATGAACTAAATCGAGCTATAGCAGATTATCTTCGTTCAAATGGCTACGAAGAGGCATATTCGGTTTTTAAAAAAGAAGCTGAATTAGATATGAATGAAGAGTTAGATAAGAAATATGCTGGCCTTTTGGAAAAAAAATGGACATCAGTTATCAGATTACAAAAGAAGGTTATGGAATTAGAATCAAAGCTAAATGAAGCAAAGGAAGAATTTACGTCAGGTGGACCTCTTGGTCAGAAACGAGACCCAAAAGAATGGATTCCTCGACCTCCAGAAAAGTACTCATTGAGTGGACATAGGAGTCCGGTCACCCGTGTCATTTTCCACCCAGTTTTCAGTGTTATGGTCTCTGCTTCTGAGGATGCTACAATAAAGGTGTGGGATTATGAAACTGGAGATTTTGAACGAACCCTTAAGGGACACACAGACTCTGTGCAGGACATTTCCTTTGACCACAGCGGCAAGCTTTTGGCTTCCTGTTCTGCTGATATGACCATTAAACTATGGGATTTCCAGGGCTTTGAGTGCATCAGAACCATGCATGGACATGATCACAATGTCTCTTCAGTAGCCATCATGCCTAATGGAGATCATATAGTATCTGCCTCCAGGGACAAAACTATAAAAATGTGGGAAGTGCAAACTGGCTACTGTGTGAAGACTTTCACAGGACACAGAGAATGGGTACGCATGGTGCGGCCAAATCAAGATGGCACCTTAATTGCCAGCTGTTTTAATGACCAGACAGTACGTGTATGGGTAGTAGCCACGAAGGAATGCAAGGCTGAGCTCCGAGAACATGAGCATGTGGTCGAGTGCATTTCCTGGGCCCCAGAAAGCTCTTATTCCTCTATCTCTGAAGCTACAGGATCTGAGACTAAAAAAAGTAGCAAACCTGGGCCTATCTTGCTGTCTGGATCCAGAGACAAGACCATTAAGATGTGGGATGTTATCACTGGCATGTGCCTTATGACCCTTGTGGGCCATGATAATTGGGTACGTGGAGTTCTCTTCCATTCTGGGGGAAAGTTTATTTTGAGTTGTGCTGATGACAAGACCCTACGTGTGTGGGACTATAAGAACAAACGATGCATGAAGACCCTCAACGCGCATGAACACTTTGTTACCTCCTTGGATTTCCACAAGACGGCACCATACGTGGTTACTGGAAGTGTAGATCAAACAGTAAAAGTGTGGGAGTGCCGTTGATTGATTCACATTTGATGACTCCCCCTCCCTTTCCTGGATGCACTCAGATACCATGGTTACCCCCATTGAGCTCTGTTTAAATAAATATTGTCCTTTCATGTAAAAAAAAAAAATCTATAGTGCTTCATGCACATCCTTCCTTGATATAAAGTCAAAGACTCAGGTAAAGTACCCACTATCATTACTTTTGTTAAAGTGTTAAGGCTCCATTCTAGTTTCACTTAGTCTGGAAGACTGACAAACCAATAGTTAAGGACATGATCATGTAGCATTTAAATGTCTACAAAATGCTTTCTTCGTTGCAATCTTGTGAGAAACCTAGAAAAGATATTATTAATCACAATTTCATAGTCCCACAATTACGACATGTGATAAACTAATAAACCCAAGACTTTTGATTCCAGATCCCAACTCTTCCAGAGCCCACCAAGGTGCCTCCTAGCCCAAACTAACATGCACCATCGAGTTGGTTATAGTGGAAAGTGCTGAAAGTCTGACTATTTAATCACATAACTGAAGTTAGGATGAGTGTGTATAATACCAGTAATGGAAAATCAGAATTATCACCCTTGAGATCATCTCACTATGTTTAAAGACAGTGAGTCATATATTAGGCATATAGATTTACAATTAAAGATATTCAGAAAGGAAATTGTGCTTTTATTACCTTCATCCCATATGTTACCTTTTGACTTTTCAACAATCAGATCAATGCTAGGATTTCAGGGCAAATTACACTCAAAGGATCACTAATAATATAAGGCAGCAAAAATTAAATTCCAAGTGAGTGGAATATACAATGAAGTATATGGGAATTTAGAACACTGGAGTATCATTGGGAGCTGGGACAAGCAGGAAATTCATGACTTTTCCAATTTCCAAATCTGTAATTCATAGTGCATGGCAAAAAAAGCAGTAAAAATGGTCAATATATCATCTATATTCTCCACTATAAAGAGAGACCTACATACAAACACATAATGTACTTAACAATAGCAATCACATATTATTTCCAAATAGAAGGAAGATACATTGAAAAGATACATTTTCTAATATGAAATTTATGATCAAGTCTTATTACACAGAATTCTTGAAGCCTGGTCTAGAATATTTTTCATCTATAGTGGCTTACTAGACTATTCTCCTCAAGCTGCCAAACTGATATTCTTAAAACATGGATCTGACTATATAAAAAGTTTCTCTGGTTCCCCATTGCTTCTAAACTACTCTTGCCTACCTGATGCCAAGATCCCAACAAATGCTGCAGAGCCTAGTCAGAGCAGGTAGTCTTTTTTCAGTCTTTGCTAGCTATTTGCCAATGAGTGCTAGATTCTCCCTCTAAGCTGGAGATTGACCACTCATTCCATTCCCATCCCTTTGTGAAGGGACACAGAGTTCATGCTCTACTCTGACCCTCATAGACAGTCCTCTTTTCTCAAAAATCACAGGATAGAACTCTACAGTTGAACCTCTCACCCTACCCAAATGGGAGATTATGATTGATCACATTTCTTGGCTGAGCGGTGAATCACCAATGATTATCCTTCCAGTAAAATGGTAGACCACTAGTTCTTACTGCCTGCTCTCTATCTGTACCCTAAGAACCACTAGGCATTTCCATCTGCTCTGGAGCTAAATTCTATACAAACAACTAGATTACATAGTGGATCAAGTGCCAAACATGGAATCAAGGAGATCTGAGTTTGAATCAGCCTCAGATACTGACTTGTATGGTGACTCTGGGTAAATCACTTAAATTCCATCAGTCTTATTTTCCTTATTTGTATAATGAGGATAATATTAACACATATCCCCTAAGGCTGAAGTTAGATAAGAAATGCAAAACACTTTGCATAGTTTTAAGCTCAATAAAAAGGTCAGTTATCATTATGTATCCTCTCCCCTAATTAGAAGATGGGTCCCTTGAGATCTAGTGGTATTTTCCTTTCAAATTTTTATCCCTTCTATTTAGTACAATTCTTGGCAAACAATAAGTGTTTAATCATGCTGATTCCTTTGTCCCTTCATTTGTTTTTTCAACCATTCCTTACATCTTCCCCTTCTTTCTTCCTTTCTTTCTTCCTGGATAAAATACCAATACTTTGATTTGATGGTCAAAGCCTTTACAGTTTTGCTCTAACCTACTGGTCACGACTGATTTCATTTTATTCCCCCTCACAGATTCAAAATTTTAGCCAAACTGACTTGCTTGTTGTCTCACATCCATTACAGTTCATTGCTTGTCTCCATGTTTGTCTCCAAGGACTCCAAGATCTTTTCTGATGTTCCCAGATGTTGATACTCTCTCCCACTCTCCCCTCAAGAAAATTGCAATGTATTTACTTTATTTTGTACTTACCAATTTATGTACATTTCCCCAGTAGAATATGTTTCCTAAGAGATGATACTGTTGGAATTTTATTGCTGTATAATCAGTGCCTAGAATAGTCCCTAGAACATAGTAGGGGCATAATAGAGGTTTGTTGAATGAATAAATGAATGTTAAATGGTTGACCCCAATCATCAGGAATCTAAATGGAAAATTCTTAACATATTCTCACAGAGCTGATAACTTAAGAGTTTGGCATCTCAGTAGCATAAAATCCTAGAAATGGAAGGATCCTTCAGGACGATTTAGTTCAACTTCAGCATCCAGATGATTTCATGGAGTCTCAAAGGGATTAAGTAACATATTCAAAATCACACAGGTCCTATAATTCATAGTATTTTCTTTCCTTTGTCCTTCTGCCTCAGAGGTCCACATGATCAGTCAACTGAATTTTAGTGAAATCTGAATTGGGATCAAATATAGGCAATGACTTTGAAAAGCTATCAGTGCTTATAGGGTGAAAGAATCCAATTCACTTATCCATCCCAATACTTCATTCCCCTGGGGTTCTTTCCCTGGGCATTCAACTTCAAAGGACCCAGCTGGTTCTTGGGCCAAGTGAGCATTCCAAAAAGAAAGAATGAGCTATAGTTGGACTTGTACCCTCCTACTGACTTGAAGTAGATGCTCATTTGCAGTAGGAAGTGCAGTTCTTTAATCTTTACACAGTTAATTCATTCCCAATTCTATCAATTAAAATTTGTTTTAACTTTCTTGGAGCTATAATCCCCAAAGAAAACCATCTTGACCCATGCTCGTTAAACAAGAATACTGTAATTAACCTCTTGAGGGAAGAGACAAGTGCTGGCTTTGACTTTGCTGTTCCTATTACTGCTATCTTTTTGACCCATAAAGAGAGCTAGTATTATTAGAAACATAACAAACAAGTTTGGTAAATTGGGAAAGGGGCACTAAATTTCTTCAGAATTAGCAGAATGAAAGGTGCCCTTGATTAAGATTTTAAAGATATGGGAAAGCTAAGTAGTATAGTGAGTAGATCACCTGTCCTGAAGTCAGGAGGACCTGAGTTCAAATATGGCTTCATACACTTGACACACTTTCTAACTGTGTGACCTTGGGCAAGTCACTTAACCCCAATTGTCTTGCCTTCCCCCCTCCAAAATAGATTTTAAAGATAAATTCAGTTGACGGTGGTAAGAAACTGGTACGACAGGATCCATGGTATATGTGATCGTTGATGTTGCTGTCTATGAGAGAAGATTGTGGGACATCAGAAGGTTGTTGCAGGTAGTTTTGGTGTAATGAAATTTATCTATGATAGGGTGGACAGTGAAGAATAATGCTAGTTTTTAATATTATTATCCTCTGTTCTCTAGATATGAATTTGTTCAGTGCAATTAAATAAGCATGATTTCCTTAAGGAGAAATATGCCTTTGTTGATTTTTTACCATTTTTTTGCAATCTCATTCCTTGTTTAATGTTACCTCTTCCATATACTTATTGCTTCAATAACATGGGTGTTCACAGTGGGACATATTACATAGGTTTTGCCTCCCTAAAAGGGTTTTATACTTAAAAATTACTTCTCTGTGTCTTATTGTACCCCCATCAAAATTCCATTTTTATCAGTTCAACTGAACTCAGCTGAGTATAAGTAGAAAAGCAATGTCCCTTTAAATTTCATCATCTCAGCAAATGACTCCTTTACCCAAATAACAGGAAAGGTCATTGTAGACTATTCTGACACACTGAATTTTCTAAGTCAGTGGGAGGCAGAAAGAAAAAGAGGGAAGGCTTGGGAAGGGGATAGAAAACAGTAAGATTTTTCATAAGTGATGCAGTCAGTTTTCCTCATGCTTGTTACATACCTAAGCAAGGTTTTGAATGAATCAGATTACCAGAAGAGGGTAGAAAATATAGACATCATCAAGCTCAGGGTAAGGTGACACTGTCTCTTTAAGGAATAGGCTTTCTGTAGTCAATGGATCAAAAAACAATTGGCTGTGCACAAGAGGAAGATGCATCAGTTTGTACTTTGAGTCCATTATCTCTGTCAGGATGTCACACTTTTTAAAAAATCTGCACTAGCTCCCTATTTCCTTTAGGATGAGAAACACAATCCTCCATTTGGCCTTTGAAGCCTTCAACAACATGGTTTATATGTATCTTTCTGGTCTTATTTCATACTATTTCCCTTTAAGAACTCTCTGTTTTACTTATAATGGCCTGCTAACTGTTCCCCAAACGCGAAATATTATTTCCCATATAATTTCTTTTTGTTTTTGTTTTATTTGCAGGGGAGGGGGGAGGAGGAGCAGGGCAATTGGGGTTAAGTGACTTGCCCAAGGTCACATGGCTAGTTTTGTGTTAAGTATCTGAAGCTAGAATTGAACACAGGTCCCCTTGACTCCAGGGCCCCCTCACATAATTTCTAAGGTCAACTCTGAAAACAAATGACCAAAAAGTCATAGAGGTTATGCAAATACTGAATATACTACTCTGCAAATACTGAATATAATACTCTGAATATACCAAAGAGCTTAGACTGGTTAACACAACCAAAGTTAACTCAAAACAATGAAATAAAATAAAATAAAGTAAAAGAGATAACAGTGGTCATAAGCAAAAAGATTTTTTTATTCCATTGGAGGAGGGACAGTAGACACATGTGTTGGTGCATCTTATAGTAGGAGACGGCTTTAGATAGGGAATTTTAATACATATGCTAGTTGCTACACAGTGAGGTGTAGCCCTGGGGATAAAGGGTAACAGCAAGAATGAAACAATGAGATAAGTTTGATTCGTAGCAGGGCTTTGTGATGGGAACATGGGCATCGTAGGTGCTTATCCAAGTTCAAGGACCACCTTATGCCAGTATGAAAAAATTCTGGGATTTTGCTGTGGCTGAGCTCATCCAGAGGGTGAGCACAAAGCATTGTTCTTATGCCAAGCTCAGGGTGCAGCTCAATTGATGGGCCTTAGTTCTGGAAAACAGTGTGTCTCCTAATAGTAAAAAGAGAGGGGTGGTCTTGGCATGGGGATACTTATGCTAGCTTCCTTGTAAGTACAACTCAGCTATCTCCTCTAATACAAGGTCTTTCCCAATAGCATTAGTTAAATCTGTGCTCCCACCCTCTTAGAATCATTTTGTAACTTGGTTTATTCTTTTACTTTATTTACTTATGTACGTGTTGTATCCTCTCATTAGAATGGACACTCCTAAAGGGCACGGACTATTTCAACTTTTTTCTCTCTCTTAGCACCTAATTCACTGAATATGCCCTTAATAGGGGTTAAATTGAATTGAATTACACATAACATTTTTTATACATGTAAATCTATGTGAAGTATGGATTGTAGAAGACAAAAACTGAAGTCAAGAAGACTATTTTAGGAAATAATTCTAATAGGCCAGGCAAAGGGAAACAAAGACCTAAACTGGGGTGGTAACAGTGTCACTGGAAATGAAAGAATGGCTGGGAAAAACATTTGTTATGGCAAAATCATCAAGACATAGAAAGTGATTGTATGCAGGGAATGGGAGGGGGCAAGAAATAATCAAGAATGACTTGTGTGTTAGAGACAGGCCAAGATGGAGGAGTGGGAACAGCACTTCCAAGGTGCTCTCTCCCACACCACTTCAAAATCATGTAAAAGGGGACTCTGAACAACTTCTGGAGCTCCAGCACCCACAGAACAACACAGAGAAGGTAACCACCCCGTGAGGACAGCCTGGCAGCCCTGCAGGGAGCGGCCAGTGCAGCACTCTGGGAGCTGACAATGCAGTGCTCTGGGAGCTGAGCCCAGGCCTGAGTGAGCTGAGGTTTTAGCCCCAGGGCAGCCGGGCCAGCAGCTGGCTGGAGGGACCCCAGAACACCAGCAGCTGTGGTGATTCCAGAATTATCAACACAGACATGCCTAGGACAAAGTGAGAGGTTAGTGCCCTATGGACTTTGGGACCAGCAGCTGAGGAGACATGACACACTAGTCATTTTGAGGTTCAGTGGCAGCTTCAGCTCCTGGCCTGAGAACTGTAAGGAGATCCAGCAATCAGTCTTGGGGGGTAATTGCTCTTGCTTTAACCTCCCTGGATCTGGATCGCAGTTGGGGGTAGAGGTCTTGGGGTGGGTATCCAGCTTACCAGAGTGTGTGGAGGATTCACAGAGGCCACCCAACTTATACCTCTGGAAGTTGTGAAGACCCCAACGTTTGGGACAGAAGCTCCCCTGTCTGGTGGCAGAGTCCTACTGTGGCAACAAGCCCAAAAGTCAAGTAATTAAGTGGCAACATGCCTAGGCAAAGGAAACAAAATAAACAGAAAAATGCAACATTAGACTCCTATTTGGGGGGCAAAGAGGATTGAAGCATGGAATAGGAGGAGGACTGTGAGGTCAGAAATGCTGCACCAAAAGCCCCAAATGAAAATATGAGCAGGTTACAAGCCAGAGAGGACCTTAAGAAGGATTTTAAAATGAAATAAGAGAAGTGGAGGAAAAATTGTGAAGAGAAATGAGAAGGATACAGGAAAAGTATGAAATGAGAGCCAACAGCCTGACTGAGGAAAATAACACCCTAAAAAATAGACTAATTCAAATGGCTCAAAAGGGCAATGAGGAGAAGAATGCCTTAAAAAGCCAAATTTGCCAGATGGAAAAAGAATCTCAAAAGCTCACTAAGGAGACTCATTCCTTCAGAGTGAGAATGGAGCAAATGGAAGCTAGTGACTTTATGAGAAATCAAGATGCTGTTAAACAGATCCAAACAATTGAAAGAATAGAAGGCAATGTGAAATATCTCATGGGAAAAACCACTGACCTGGAAAATAGATCCAGGAGAGACAATTTAAAAATTATTGGACTACCTGAAGGCCATGATCAAAGAAAGAACCTAGAAATCATCCTTCAAGAAATTCTCAAGGAAAATTGCCCTGATGTTTTAGACCCAGAGGGGGAAATAGAGGTTGAAAGAATCCAGAGATCACTTCCTGAAAAAGATCCCAAAAAGAAAACTCCTAGGAATATTCTAGCCAGGTTCCAGAATTCCCAGATCAAGAAGAAAATACTCCAAGCAGCCAGGAAGAAACAATTTCAATATTGTGGAAGCACAATCAGAATAGCACAGGACCTGGCAGCTTCTACACTGAGGGATTGAAGGGCATGGAATATGATATTCCAGAGGGCAAAGGACCTGGGATTAAAACCAAAAATCACATACCCAGCAAAACTGAGTATTTTGTTTCAGGGGAAAATATGGTCATTCAGTGGAATAGAGGACTTTCAAGCATTCTTGAGGAAAAAACCAAAGTTGAATAGAAAATTTGACATTCAGACACAAGAAGCAAGAGATGCTTGAGGAGGTAATCAGGGAAAAGAAATCAAAAGGAACTTATCAAAGTTGACCTATTTACATTCCTACATGAAAAAACAATAACTGTGACTGATGAAACCTTTCTTGTTGTGAAAATAATTGAAGAAGGGTATATGGGCATATGAATACATATGTGAATGTGTGTATATATGTTTACGGGTATACATGGATAGAGGGCACAAGTTGAATTTGGTGGGAAGGGATGATACTTAAGGGGTGAAGTTAAGAGGTGAAAGAGGAAAGTGGCAAAAGGAGATGGGGAGAGACAGGGTAGGGTAAACTATCTCATGTAAAAGAAGCAAGGGGAAGTGGTTGCAGGGGAGGGGAAGAACAGGAAGGCAAAAAGGCAAAACCATATTCTCATTGAATTTGGCTCGGGGAGAGAATGCCATACATACTAAATGGGATATCTCACCCTGCAGGAGAGTAGGGGGAAAGGGGATGAGAGAGGGGATGATGGAGAGGAGGGCATTCTGGGGGGAGGTGAAGTTGGAAGTACCCACTTTCGAAAAAGGACAGAATCAAAGTAGGGAATGGACCAGGTGGGGGTGGGATGGGTGGGAGGGATATATAAGCAGTCTTTTACAATATATCTACTAGGGTAATGTTTTGCATAGCTAGACATGTACAACACGTACTGAATTGCTTATCTTCCCAGGGGGAGTGGGTGACAAGGGAGGAAGGGAATGGATCTGAAATTCGAAGTTTTAAAATTAAATGTTTCAAATATATATAAATACTATTATTAATACTATTTTGCATGTAATTGGGAGATAAGATGTGTAGGCATTAGGGCACAGAGATTCACCTTGCTCTAATGGTAAAATTGAAGGGGGTATGGGAGAAGATATGGGAGAGAGCAGATTGGATGAGGGGATATCTTGTGGGACTGCTATTCTGGGGTAGTGGGTAGGGGAAAATGGGGAAAAAATGTAACTCAAAATCTGGCGTAAATGAATGATGTAAACCAGAAGTTAATAAAGCATTTGTTTAAAAAAAGAATGACTTGTGTGGCTGATGACTGATGACTGGAAAGATGTGGTACCCTCAAAAGAAAATGGTGAAGTTATTGGGAGAGGCATGTTTTGGAGATCAGAGGAAGAAATTGGTTTTGGGGACTTTGAATCTGAGAGAGTTGGCGAGAAAACCAACTGACCTCAGCAAACAAAATAGAATGAAAGATGTCACACAGTCCTTGCTCTCAAGAAGCTTGGAATCAGTGAAAAGTGGATGGGGAATGGCAAATTTAAGAATAACTATGATACAATGTCAGATGGGGTAAATGCCATGAAAGGATTCAGATAGAGTGCTTGTGAGAAATTTGAGGAGAGGGATCAATTTTGTGATCTTCCTTGTCTTGCCTCTCTGCCCCATATTTGGACTGTAACCTTTCTTTACTTCTACATCCTTGAATCTTCAGCTTTCTACAAATCACAGTTCAGGAGCAATATCCTCCATAAGGCCTTTCTCAGTGAAATCCTGCCTGTTGCTAGTTTCTCTCTCTCTCTCTCTCTCTCTCTCTCTCTCTCTCTCTCTCTCTCTCTCTCTGTTTCTCTCTGTCTCTGTCTCTCTACTCAAAATTAATTTATATAACAATGTACATACTTTGTATTTACTTGATTGTATGTATGTGGTATTTCTTCAGTAGAATATAAGTTCCTTGAGGACAAAAATTATTACATTTATGTCTTTGTATCATCAGTGATTAGCACTATGTCTTGCATAAATTATCAAGCACTGTGCTGGATAAATGTCTATTGAAATAAATTCAACTTCAATATGGATGCTAAAGCATCTAGTACTGTCCCTTCTGTTACCCTGTTACAATGTTAACAGGGTGAGGAAAATCATAGAGGAAAGATTGACTTATTTAAGTGTTTTACTGATCCACATAGTTTTAGTTTGTACTTAAATGGTATAAGCTCACTATGTACAATACCGCTAATAATCTCCATCTATTCTGGAAATAGAGGACTTAAAATTTCTCCAGATACTTGTTCAAATCCTGTTATGTAGAAGGAATTACTTCCCCCACCCCCCACCAATACCAGACAAATAAAAGTAAAGGGTGCCTTGCCTCTGTTGTTTACTTCCATCGTACTCTCTTTTACATATGTTGGCACCATTTTGCACATGCCCAGTACAAGAATAGGAGACTAGGCTCCTCGGTTGTCATGGCAACTTGCTTTCCTCAATTCAGCACAGGGCTTGATATTTTGACATTCCTATGATAGACTTTAGATATTTAATGCATCCCTTACACATCTTAGATCCAAAGATTCTTTATTTATTGTGACAAAATGTTTCCAAAAATACGATGCATTTTAAAAGATAATCTATAATGAACCAAGGTTACTTCTCAAATTATAAAGCCTCAGAGACCAGAAGACATGGGTTTGAGTTCTGTCTCTGACACATATTGGCTATGGGCAATTCACTTTATTTTTCAGTGTGTAGAGGGAGTATCTCACTGGAAGGACTTATATTAATGAATCCCAAACTTATTCATAAAATTTCAGAGGACCAGTCAGCTTCTTGCTTGCCACACCTTCCTCAGTTTTCTCTTGCTCCTGGTTTCTGTCACATAATTCAATAAACAGGGCCACTTGGTGGTAACTTGCTTGAATTGCAGAACTTATATCTATTAATTTGTTGTTCCATCATTCAGTCATGTCCAATTCTTCATGACCTCATGGACCATAGAGTACCATGCTCTTTGATCCTCCAGTATCCCCTGAAGGCTGTCCAAGCTCTTGTTCATTGCTTCCATGGCTTTATCTATCCATCTGATCCTCCACCATCCTCTTTTCCTTTTGCCTTTAATCTTTCCCAACATCATTATTTTTTCCAATGAGTCCTGTCTTCTTATTATGTGGCCAAAGAATTTAAACTTCATCTTCAGTATTTGACCTTCCAGTGAATATTCTGAACTAACTTTTTTAAACTATTGATTGCTTTGCTCTCTTTGCTATCCAAGATACTTTCAGATTCAAAAGAGTTGATTCTGCAGCACTCAGCAGACTATAGCTTTGGCTATACAGACCTTTGTCAGCAAGGAGATATCTTTGCTTTTTAATGTGCTGTCCAAACTTGCCATAGTTTTTGTTCCAAGGGTTAAACATCTTTTAATTTCATGGATGCAGTCAACATCTACAGTGATCTTCAAGACAAAGAATACAAAATCTGATACTGCTTCCATTTCTTCTCCCTCTATTTGCCAGGAAGAGATGGAACCAGTTGCCAATGTCTTAGTTTTTTTTATGATAAGCTTCAAGCCATCTTTTACACTCCCCTCTTTTACCCTTATTAAGAGACTTTTTAATTCTTCACTTTCAGCCATAGTGAAGAATTCTGGCTTTTGATTCATCCAACCTGGCATTTTGCATGATGTACTCTGTATGTGAGTTAAATAAATAAGTTGACAACACATATCCTTGTCTTAAGCCTTTTCCAATCTTAAACCAATCAATTGTTTCTTATTCAGTTCTGTTGTTTCTGGTCCTCTATATATATGTTGTTTAGCAGACAAGTAAGAATATCTGGTACTCCTCTCTTCTTGAGGACTTGCCGTATTTTGTTGTGATCTACAAAATAAAAAGGCTTTAGTATCATCAATCAATGAAGCAGAAGTAGATATTTTAAAAAGCTAACTTACTTTCTCCATAATCCAGCAAATTAGCTTAATCTGGCCTCTAATTTTTCTGCCTCTTTCAAAACCAATCTGCTCTTCTGGTAATTCTCAGTTCTCATATTTCTGGAGCCTAGCTTGCAGAATCCTAAGCATAACTTTGTTGTCATGTAAAATGAGCATGATCATCCAGTAATTTGAACATTCTTTGTGATTGTCCTTCTTGATGGTTTGGACATAAATAACCTTTTCTAATATATTGGCCACTGTTGAATTGTCCAAATGTGTGGGCATATTGAATACAGCCTTTTGACAGAATCATTTTTTTCTTCAGATTTTCAGTAGCTCAGCTGGAATTCCTGTCACTTTTACTTGTTTATTGATAGCAATATAGCAAAATAGTATGCTATTTCTTTTCATTGCTTAAGAAAACCTTCCTATCTCTCCTTGCTATTCTCCATAAATTTGAATTCAATTGGATATATCTTTCCGTTTTTTCCTTTCCCTCTCCATTTCTTTTTTTCCTCAACTATTTGTAAAGCCTCAGTAGAAAGTCATTTTGCTTTCTTGCCCTTATATTTCTCTGGCTTTTTTGTTTTCTGCCTCTTATACAATATTGAAAACCTCTGTCCATAGGTCTTCAGCTACTCTATGTACCAAATCTCAGCCCTTATATCTATTCATTGCTTCCGCTTCTTATTCACAAAAAGCATTACTTAGGACATACTGTTTTAGCAAGCACACTAGCACACCCAGGATGGCTTGCTAGCACAGGTTCTTTGAACTTTTCTTTCTTTCTTTTTTTTGTAAGCAATTGGGGTTAAGTAACTTGTTCAAGGTTACACAGCTAGTTATTTATGTGTGGGTGCTAATTTTCTGAGGCCAGAACCGATTCCGGGTCCTCCCGACTCCAGGGCGGCACTTTTACTCACTGCACCACCTCGCTGCCCCTTGAATTTCTTTTCTTTTTTTTTTTTTTGGAGGGCAATTGGGGTTAAGTAACTTGCCCAAGGTCACACAGCTAGGTTTTTATTTGTCTGTGCGTTAAGTGTCTGAGGCCGGATCCGAACTCAGGTCCTTCTGACTCCAGGGCCGACGCTCTACTCACTGCGCCACCTAGCCGCCCCTTGAATTGCTTTTCTAAAGGAAAGACAGCTTTTAAGGGACCAACAATTTTACTTTAACCAAACATATAAGCAGAAAGAAGTGAGTATACAAAATATAAGATGAGAAATTAGCACAGAGATTCAACAGACAGGGATTCAACAATCGTCTGAACAAAGTAATGCAACCACCTACCAGACTGGGAGAGCACCACCATCTGAGGAGTTGGGGGGCTCTTAACAAACTGTCCCATTCAAGGAATTCAAAGGTCCTTCTCATGAGCAAGACCACCAAAGTAAAATGGCAACCTCCAAATATATATAGTTTTCAATGAATAGGCTCAGAGTCAGAAGGCACTACAACCCTTGTGACTCAGTACCTAATTAGCTTAGTATCAAAAGGTATGAAAATCTTCCTACAAGTAAGACTCTTTGCAACCAAGCTTCCCCCTAAGCAAGCTCCAACTCAGGCAACTTCCTTTCTTAATGGATTCTATGTGACTCAGGATGTATTATCGCTGTGAAAGCAGCAAGACATCTGCAATTGAAATACCCATATACCTTTAGACCTGGGAACATGGCTCCTGTTCCAAGGGAAAAGAGGACACATGTAGTCACATAGGCCTATTAATGGATGGGGAAGATCTTCATATTCCATTAAAATTACACATAACTATGTGGTCTGGTGGTTTTCCCTATTTTTGTCAATTTGTCTGAATTTTGCTATAAGATCCTAAAATAATTCTTCAAAATGTGAGCCATAGACTTGTTTTAACTGGATCTATAGAACTTCTCTACCTTTCTCTGTAAAGTATATATATATTTCAATATTGACTATCTGGTGATGTCCATGTGTAGTTTACCTTTGGGTTGTTGAAAAAGAGTGTTGCTATGACCAGAGGGTAATCTTGACAAAACTCTATTAATCTCCACCTGTCTTCATTTTTTACTCCAAGGCCACACTTGCCTGTTATTCCAATTACCTTTTCATTTCCTAATTCAGCATTACAATCACCTGTGATGAATAAGACATTTTTTTTTTTTTTTGGTGTTGTAGGTCTTCCTAGAAATGGGCAACTTTTGGCTCTTTGAGATCAGTTTTTGAGCATAGACTTATATTACTATTATATTGAATAGTTTGCCTTGGATTCGAACACATTTCACTGTCATTTTTGAGATTATACTCCAGTATTGCTTTTCTCACCCTTTTATTGTCTATGAGGGATACTTCATTTCTTCTAAGGTATTCTTGCCCACAGTAACATATGTAATGATCACCTGAATAAAATTCACCTATTAAAGTCCATTTAAGTTAGCTGACACTGAAGAAATCAATGTATAAACTTTCTATCTTCAGTTTGACCACATCGAGCTTACCTTGGTTCATAGATCTTATTTTCCAGGTTTCTATGCAATCTCGATCTTTATAGCATCAGACTACCTTTTCATCACCAGACACACGTACAGCTGAACTTCCTTTTCACTCTGGCCCAACAGCTTCATTATTAGTGGAGCTACTTGTAGTTTCCCACTGCTTTAACCCCTTAATGCATTGGATACCTTCTGACCTTGGGGGCTCATCTTCTGGTATCATATCTTTTATCGTTTTATTACTGTTTATGAGGTTTTCTTGGCAAAGATACTAAAATGGTTTACCATTTCCTTTTCCAATGGATCATCTTTTTCCAAAACTCTCCACTATGACCTGTTCGTCTTGATTAATAGTATATGGAATAACTTATGGTTTCAATGAGTTACACAAGCCCTTCTGCCACAACAAAGCAACGATCTAGTATCTAATAAATAATCTTCATAGGTACTCACATTGAAACAACCAGAGTTATAAAATGATGGAAAATGTGTAATAGCCAGAAGTACCGAAATTACAGAAGGAAAAATCTGAAGGTGTTCTAACCTGCATGACTACCAGTGGCCACATTGCATCCACTTATCTATTTCACAGTTGATCAGTGCTACAATATTTTCTATATCTTTGAGAAATAAGGTCTTTATCAGAGAAACTTCCTGTAATTTTTCTTAATATTACTTCATTGTCTATAGTACCTTTTAACATTTAGTTAAATGCACTATTACTTTTGCTTTGTCTGAGATTATGCTGCTACTTTGAAACATAAGGAAAAGGGTCTCAATAAGGTTTGTTGTTGTTGTTCAGTTGCTTTTCAGTCATGTCTGACTCTTTGTCACCCCGTGTGAGGATTTTCTTGGCAAAGATACTGGAGTGGTTTGCAATTTCCTTTTGCAGCTTATTTTACAGACGAGGAAAGTGAAGCAAACAGGGAATGTTAAGTGACTTACCCAAGGTTCCACAACTAGTAAATAGCTGAGGCCAGATTCAAACTCAGGAAGATGAGTCTAGGCTTAAGACTCTGTCATATATGAGAAGTTGATATAAGCAACAACTAAGAAGTTTGTCGTTATTAGGACAGTTATGAGGAGTCTACATAGGCAGAGAGCATAGGTGTGAGTCAATTATATTGGGATGATCTCAAAAAGAAAATGAAGGTATGAGAAAGAGGTGTATTCTGGAAGAAAGGGAAAAGTAGAGGGGAGAAATATCTCATATAAAAGAGGCACAAAAGGAAGAGCTCTTGTAGGGGAGGAAAAATAGAGAAGGTGTGGGGCATCACTTGAACATCACTCTTATATGAATTGGTTCAAAGAGGGGATACCATATATAAACTCAATTGTGTATAGAAATCAACCCAACAAAAAGGTATGAAGGAAGGGGATAAGAAAAAGGAGTGGAGGGGTGATAAAAAGGACAGGTTAAGGGAGGCAATAGTCAGGAGCAAACATTTGGAGAAAGAGAGGGCGAGAGAGAGAGAGAGAGAGAGAGAGAGAGAGAGAGAGAGAGAGAGAGAGAGAGAGAGAAGCATAAACAGAAAAAACATTATGGAGAGAAATACATAGTAATGTTAACTACAAATGTAAATGAGAAGAATTCACCTATAGAATGGAAGTGGATAAGATAATGGATTAGAAACCAAAATCAAACAATATATTCTTTATAAGAAACACACTGCAACATAAGACACACATTAAAATTAGGAGCTGTAGTTATTGAGACCATTTTCCTTTCTTTTTCATACCCATTTATACCTCTCTTCAGTCTTGTGTTTGAATGTTACATTTTCTAGAAATCTGGGCTTTTCATCAGTAAGTTCTCTATAACACTGAATGTCCATTTCCTCTCCAAAGGATTATGCTCAAGTTATTCATGGTTGTAATTGTAGCTCCTTTGCATTCCAGAATATTATATTCCAAGGTGTTCTCTCCTTTAAAGTGGAAGCTGCTAAATCCTGGAGACATAGCTATGTGGCCTCATCCCAGAAGAGCAGAGTAGAACAGAGACTCGGCTCTAACCTTTTGCCCAGCATGTATGTATACATTAGAATGACCAGAGCAGGAGTCCCAGATCCCAAATCAAAGCACTCCTGCAGGGTCCAAAGACCAAGTAATTCATTTGCTCTGAATGTGCAGAACCTTCCAGATGCTAACAGTGACTGAGTCCAACAGCAATCTACTGAATGTTCAACCATGTATGTTGCAAATATAACCATATCTGAATCAGGAGCTTGCAGAGGAGGAGGACAAAGTTCTGTCCAGCAAATTGCAACCATATTTGCCCAATCTATGGTACTCTTGTTCTCCAAAAAGCTTACCACAAGGTTTCTGCCCCACATGATGAATGTCTTCTGCACTTTCCTCCAACATCTTAAGGGTTTCACTAGGACATTTTGTCTTTCTACCTATCATGTCTCACTCTTCATGCCAGTCAAATCTTTGATAACATCTTTTACTCTTGGTCTTCTTTAGGGCTTTTCATTGTTTGTATGTTATCACCTGCTCACACCCTGCACCTTCCACACCATACACTTTTCCATCAGCTTTTGTTTGGTGGTCATCTTTAGTTCTTTAGATATAGTGATATTATAGGCTATTGCTATGTAGTAGCTCCAGCAAGAATCTTAGCATAGAAAAGGTGGGTGTTAGCTTTCCTGTGGAACCTGGGGTCAGTAAAAGTGTTTGGAAATTTTCCAAAATCAGTCCAAGTTTCTGTAATTTTCAAATCTGGGTCCACCTCATTGTTTATTTGGTATTTCTGTCCCAGATACATAGGTGGCTGAATGATATCTCTAGGAAGTCCCACCAAATGTGTGTTGAAATTTGGGCAATACACATTCTTTATCTGCTTGATTTTGCTATGTTTATGGACAGGCCAAATTCCTTCGAATAATCGCAGGTATTTTCTAGGGGTTTCTGGGTCTTGACACAGTCAGTCTTTGCAAATAGAGCATTTAGAGGACTTCACTAACTATCCCTTTCCCCAGCCTGCACTCTGGATCTCATCCAGTACAATGTCAAACACTTTTGGCAGAACATAATTCCGTTTTTACACCTAACCTGATGTTTCTTATCAGCGGCTCATTAAACCAGGTTCTGTTATACATTCTGAAGAATCTTTATTAATATTGACATGTAGATGGGAGATATCTTGTTGTAAAAAAACATGTAAGGCTAAGTTTTCTTCTACCAAATCAATTTTTTTTTCAAAATTAAAAAAAATACGCACAACGGGATTTCCCAATTTTAAATTATCTGCAAGATGGTAAATCTATTTTCCTTTCTTGAATATCATTTGACAAAACTTACTTGTTCCCTTCTAATACCCACATTGATAATTAGTGTAAAGATGACACTCAAGAGGGTAAAATAGGCATATGTAGTGATAATAATTAGTATTATATAGTCCCTTATTTTTTGGAATTATTTTGGTTTCAGGTTTTTTTCATGTCTTAAGAATTTTTCTCTCTTTCAGACAACTTGCCTATAAAGTTCTTCAATACTCTCACAATTTTATCACCTTCCACATCAATCACTTCTGTATATAATTGTACAAATCCCATTGCTTTGCCCACCTCTGTTTCTTCTAATGCCATTTCTACAGTTTTCTATAAACTCATTGGATACTGTGATGTTAGGGTCCAAATTTGGTGGTTCCTTTATCTTTGATGGAGAAACCAATTACATAAAATAGTTTTGTAGGATACTGAAAACAAAAGATGAATGAAAAAATTTGCAAAAACTTTTCCTTCACACATAGTTAAAAAATCCCAGCATGTATTTTTTAAAATTATAGGTGTTTTTTAATTTAAAGAAATCATTTTCTTTTCCATCAATTTCCCAACAAAAAGAAAAGAAAAATAATTCTTTCAATGGCCACCATCAAAAAATACTTTTTTTTCTCATTCTGTACCTTGTGTCTGTCATCTCTTTGCAAAGAGGTGGATAGCATGCTTTATTATCCACTCTCTGGAATCATGAATGATCATTGCATTGATCATAGTTCTTACAATTTCAAAATTGAAAATCTGAAGTATACCCCAAAAAAGGGCAACTGGAATATTGAAGGACCTTAAATCTATCCTATACTATAATTTATTGAAGGAACTAGGGGCATTTAGTTTAAGAAATAGAGGATTTCATGTGAATAAAATAACTGGTCATCAAATACTTGAAATACTGAAACCTGGAAGAGGGATTATACTTGATCTAGTTGGCTCTAGTGTGCAGAACTAAGAGCAAGAGTTAGAATTAGAAAAGAGGTAAAGTTAGGCTTAATAACATGTAGCAGTATAAAAAATGCATTAAGATTTCTCTAGATGAAATGGTTCCCTTTAAAAGTAAGTCTTCAAGCAAAGAATGAATGACCATTTGTTAGATATGATATAAAAGAGATTCTTGATAATTTATGGATTGAACTAGATGATGTGTAAGATTATTTCCAATAATATTATTATCTGATTCTGTAATAGTAGAAATGAAGAAAATTACATGAAAAAGATTTGGACATTTTAAAAAATTGAAAGCAAAACATAATAAACTGCATTACTGGACAACCCCAAAACTCAAGGCAATCTTGCAAGAAGCAGAGTGTTCAGAATGAGGTAGATTTATAGTCCCCAAAGTGTTGTGTTCAATTCTACACGTAATTTCTTTTTCATGAGCCTTGAGACAAAAGCAATCATTTCACCCCCAAATAATCATAGAATGGGAGAAAGAGTCTAATTATAATCTTATAAGCTTTTTAAATGTCCAGAGAGCAAGTTTTACAGATTAAGAGAAATGGTAGGTAGAATGCTAAAACCTAAAATTATGCAGGAGAAGTGAGTCCAAGGGGAAGTAGATCTCAATAATTACATAATAAATCATCCAACCACAAATGAAAAACTTATTCCTATAAGGAAGAAAAGGGGAAGGAATAATTCTAAAAATGTGTATTTTTGGCTAAAGATTCAAAATACAAGGCTTCACTGAACTATTCAAAATGTTGCGTGTGTATGTGAGTGTGTCTGTGTGTATACATACACACATATGTGCAGAGATTGTAATCAAGGGAAGTTAGCTTTTAAAAAAAGCACAATAGAGTGGTATAGACATGTAATAATAGTATCACAAAAATATAAGTACATAAAGAATTAAGACTGGTCCTGAATGCTAAGGGCAATAAAAAGGGATTTTTAAAAGCTCTATATGAGTAAACAAATAAAAAACAAAAAAAAAAAAGCATGAGGGTTCCTTTCAGGGATAGCTGGTAAGATTATAACTGGTGGTAGAGAGAATACAGAGCTACTGAATCTTTATGTGGTAAGCCTATTGAGGGCAAAGAATATTTGATTTTTGTTTTTTGTGTCCCCAGCACCAAGTACCATATTTTTAATATAAAAGACACTTAATAAATGTTTGTCAAAGTGAATTGCTTTTGAGATATACCCAAATAAGGACTTCCCTAATATCCAAGTTTTGGAGGTTCCTCAAAAGAATACAGGGAAAGTAGAGAGAAGAAGATAAAGATATTCTTCCACTGGGATAAAAAAAAAAAAAACAGTGCCCCATCCCCCAATCTCACTCTATATTAACACATTTTATAGGTTTGTTTTCAAAATATGGTTTGCTTTCCCAAAGTAATTTATTATTTTATTTTCTTAAAGCATTATATTTATTTATATAATATTTTTCCAAAATGTTTAGAAGACATCTTTATCATTTGGCAACTAATTACAACACAAAGAAGCCCATTGGGATTATGTTTTGTTTTTTTAAGAAAAAGAATTTGGTTTAGTGAAAGAAATGCAAATTAGATCATTCCTGAGGTTTCACCCACCATCCCACCCATCATATTGACAAAAATGGCAAAAAAGGAATATGACTAATATTAGAGGGACAGGGACAGTGAGGAAATAGAAACATTAATATACTATTGATGGACCTGTTTATGAGTACCACCATTCTAGAAAGAAATCAGAATTTAAGAACAAAAATTTATAAAATGAATGCTTTTTGACCCTCCTATACAACTACTATGTCTATACCAAAAAGAGATTTTAAAAAGTGGAAAAGGTCTTATACACAGAAAAATATCTCTTTTTGTGTTGTCAAAAACTAGAAAATAATGGGATGACCATAAATTGAGGAATGGCTAAACAAATTATTCAGTCATTCATGTATATGAATGTGGTGGAAGTCTATTGTTCTGTAAGAAAAGAAGAAATATAACAAAAATGACAATTCTATCTAAGTGAATTTACTTATTCAGTGCCATACCGAAGTACCAAAAAAGTATTTTCTCAGAGTTAAAAAATGTAATAACAAAATTCATCTGGAAGAACAAAAGGTCAAGAATCTCAAATGAATTAATGAAAAGAAATGCAAGGGAAGATAGCCTAGTCATACCAGATCGTAAATTGCATTGTAAAGCAGCAATCGTCAAAACTACTTGGTACTGGCTAAGAAAGAAAGTGACAGCTCTCTCTGTCTATCTCTGTCTCTTTGTGTGTGTGTGTGTGTGTGTGTGTGTGTGTGTGTGTAGAATCTGTATGAAATCACATGCCATCTTGGGATGGGGGGGAGGAAGGGAGAAATAGGGAGAAAAATTGGAACTCAAAATATTATGGAAGTGAATGTTCAAAACTAAAAATAAATAAATAAATTTATTTTTAAAAAAGAAAAGAAATAGGTGATTTCAAAAAAATATGGACAGATATAAAAAATCATGTAGGATGAAGTGAGTAGAACTAGAAGAATAATTTATACAATAACATCAACATTATAAAAATGAAAATCTTTGAAGAATTTAGTAAATTAAGTAGAATGAAATTCGTCAAATCAATGGAAATTTTTATATAATAACAATGATATTGTAAAAGACAAAGAACACAAAGAACTAACTCCACTTTTAGCAGTTTTATATTTCAGTGCCATGGACAGCTTTACATACCCAACAAAATCAGCATGTGACTAATTTACCTGACAGCCTCATGAATTCCAATTGACTGTAAGTAAACTTATTAAATATTTGAAAAATGTTTCTGAAAAAATCCTACTTGTTTTTCTGTTCCTCTATTTTCCCTATAGTAGGGATATGGGGCATATGGGTATTTATGGAAGATTGTTAACCTCTGGTATGAGCTCTTGTCAATCAATCCCCTTTCAGGTTTGCTCATCCACATTTGGTGTCCAGCTTTCACTTGTGGTTCTAAAAAGTGGCAGCACGTGCAGTGACCACATCCTCTTAAAAACTTCTTGGCATATGGAAACCAAGTTGAGGGCAACTTATAGGCCTTAAATCCTTCAGCAACCTTGGGGGCTGTCTGCCTTAAGCATGTGAAATCTTCCCCTGGCAGAATGGTCAGATGAAAACAATTCTTTTTCCAATGGCAATGAAGATGACTGAAGTAGGCACTGTGTGGTACTTAGAGCTTGGTCAGACATGGAAGACATCAAAGTCATTCACTGTATCCTGGGCCATGACCAATGCTTTTGATTTTTGTCTTGCTGGTGGACTTTTGATGACTCTGGAATAGAGTGAGGCTGACAACTTGGTGCAACTATGCCTCACTTAAATATAATTCACAAGCAAGTCAATATGTCACCCTTCTGTTATCTTTGGTTCTCTTCAAAAACGAAGAATGAATAGCAACAACAGTTTTTTGTGCTGACATTCAATCACAATAGAAAATGATTTGATAAATGCACACTGTTACAATAATATAATGTATTTCTCTGTCCATATGTAGTTTCTTTTGCTAACCTCTCTCAAATCATATCATATAGAACTGCTTTGCATACTGTTCAGCAATAAAAGGTTGGTGTAATTTCCCAGGTGTCATTGTGTAGGTATAGAAATTATTTGAGACCCATAAATATCAAAGAATCACTATGTTAGTTTCATCATTTAGTGGATAAGATGTACCAGTGCAAGAGGTGACTGACAATGGTGAGTATTTGGAAATGAAGCATTTCTAGAAAGAAGTAGGAAAAATTACAATTAAAGATGTGACAGCTTTATAGCTTCTCTTATGCTGTGTTCTTTGAACAAATTTGCATAATAGACAATGCTATAATCCTGTGGAAAAATAAAACTGATTTAAAGAACAGATGGAGAGATAAATGGATGAACATATCCTTGCTCTAACAATTGGAGAAGATTCAAAAAGAGCTAGTGAGCTAGGAGAACTCTAGATCTGGGTAAAGTCAATCTCAAGTTATTTAACTGATTCCTCTTCATCAATGAGTGGAAATTATTTAACCTCCTTATACCTTGATGTCTGAATGTGTAAAATGGGGAGACTATGTTTATACTATTTTTCTCACAGGATTATGAGTAAATTACCTCATAAACCATAAAGAGCTGAATGTATAACATCATTATTTCTGTGTAATGAGGCTCTGGACTTATTCTCTTGACGCAAATATATATTTAGTGGGACAGTTTCCCAGGATGTGCACAGACATATCTCTTCTTCAGGGTCCTAGTGGCGGGGTCCCCCTCAAGGATAATAAGGTTTTCTTTAAATCCTTGTCTAAATTGTCTAAATTCCAATGGTTCAACCCTTCTTTGTGGTCTAACCCTATAATAGCATTGTTTATTCTTCCTGTATCATTAAACCAATCGATAACTTACTGATATAATCTATAACCAATTAAACTCACTTAGAACTTAAAAGATATAGCTAGAAATAGAAGTAAAAATACACCCTTCTAAACTTGGGCATACTCTTCCCTCTACTATTTAAGTCCTTAGGAAAGAGTAGTCTCACATTTAAAGTAGCTATCAGAAACATCTCCCAAACAAGTTAACTTCCTTGCTTGCAGGACCTGAAGTCTGGGGGTAAGATGGTTCATTGTTTGGCTGGGTCAAATAACATCTCAGAGACGTCCTGTGTCACTAAGCTCAGCTTCTAGAAAATTCTGAATGAATTTCAGCCCCTTGGACCATTGACAACTCTCCCAACATTTAAAAACTGATAGAATCATAACTTAGTGTACTCTGTGTCCAACTCTTATTCATCCAAGAGTAGAAAGAACAAACATAAAGAATGAAAAACATATGTATGATATATTTATGGTCACATATCAACTTGAGTGAGGAGAGTAGGTAGCTGGTGATACCTTTCTTCCCACTTTGAGCCTTATGATTTTTGCTCACTGAATTGCCGTGAGGATTTTTTCACTGCTAACTGATATGAACATTATATATATACATACACTCAAACACATAGACAAATACACATGCCTACTGCTGAACAATTAATAAAGGTGTTGAAATAGAGCACAATAATGAAATGATAGCTCTTTAAATATTCCCCTCACTTTCTCCACTTGAAACAGGATGACCAAAACAAAGCCATACATAAAATTAGGATAAAATTTTAATGATATCTATAATTTGGTTATTTCCTTTTATATGCATACTCATTTCCAGTTGAGCAACTAAATGCAAGCCATTTCTTCACTACATAGTAAGCAGCTAAGAAACAGTCACAGAATATCTATCCTTTGAATCAAGGGCAGGAACTCTTCATTATAGGTCATTATAAACTTAAAGAATTAGGCTCACCAAACCCCTCATGTGGATGGAGAATAACAGGCAAAGCAATCTCCCTAGATGCAGCCCTCATTGTAAAGTCTTCCCTATTACAATTGCATTTATTTCCTTAAAAATCAGTTAAATTCAATTCATTCTGATCCAGAAACATTTACTAAACAATGTTCCATATATAAAGTACTATGTTGGGTTTGGGTACATGAAATACAAAGAAAAATGAAAAATGGCATCTGTCATAAATGACCTTACATTGTTCTATAAAGTGGCAGTGTCAAATACGCAAATATCATGAAAATCTGAAAATAAATGACCAAAATGTTACAGAGGTCATGAACTAATTGTTAAAATCTGAAAATACCAAAGTGCTCATAGATGTTGTATACCAACTATCAACTCTGAAAAATAAAATAAAATAAAACCAAAGAGTTTACAGAGGTTATAAGCAAAAGCCTACTTTATTCCACTGGAGGAGGGAAATTAGTCATTTATGTCCAACTCAGCAAGGCTAAGCCTTTGTACAGATATAGTTGTGTATATAACCAAGTAGTGAGGTATAGCCATAGCAGTAAAAATAACAGCAACAATGGCGGAAGTTTACCTTGTGAAAAAAAGGCTTGTGAAAAAATAGCAAGACTTCATGACTGGACCATGGTTCCTGCAAGTGCTTGGCCAAACTCAGAGACTATCTGGCTTGAGTGAGTTCTGTGATTTAGTTGCAGCAGAGTTCATCTGGAGGATGAACACAAAGATTGTTGCTATGCTAAGCTTTGGGCACAAGTTTGCTGGGCCTTAGCTTTGGAAAACAGGGTGTCTCCTAATAGTAAAAAGAGAGGAGTGAAAACAGAGGAGTGGTCTTGGCATGGGGAACTTGACAATATATAGTATCTCTCTCTCTCTCAATATACATTTGTATATACGTATATAAATGTGTGTGTTTGTGTGTGTGCATGTATGTGTTCACAATAGGGAAGTACAACCTTAAGGCTCAGAAAACTTCAAAGTAGAGGTCATTTAATATGCATCTCAGAGAAACCTAAGAATTCTCTGAGACTTAGAAAAAGAAGCACATTATGTATATGGAAAAGGGTCTGTGTAAAGACAGAAGCAGGGGATGTAATGTACATTTAGGGAAACACAACTTGCAATGTAGAACACAAGGGAAATTAATATCAAATAGAGAAAGGTGATCTGGAATCAGTTTGTGAAGAACTTTAAATGCCAAGTTGGAAAGTTTGTATTTTATCCCCAGTGACAATTGCTCTCCAGCTATAGGGAGCCACTTAAAGTTCTTCAAAAGGGGAGTAAAATATATATGTGTGTGTGTGTGTGTGTGTGTGTGTGTGTGTGTGTGTGTGTGTGTATGCTTTAATAATCAATAATCCATCACTCAACAAATATTGAATGCTGACTATATAGAGTGTACCAGGGGTAAGAGTACAAAGAATGAAATAATTCTATTGGCAAAGAATTTACAGTGTAATGGAAGAGAAAACATGTATATAGATATATGTTATATACATATATAGATAGTTAATAGATACATGTATATTTTAATATAATGTAATATGATACGATATATAATATTGGGAGGGACGAAACTAGCAGTTGGAAAGGCCAGGAAAGAAATCATGTAGAAGATGGTGCCCTAAGCTACATATTAAAGAAAAAGAGAAACCATATGACATGGATGCAAGAAGGCAGTGCATTCTTAGTTTGGATGATGGCCAGTGAAAAAGACCTGGCTGGTATTATTTCACTATGTGATTATAAAATGGTTTCTTATGTATATAATGGCAGAAGGCGGTCTGGGCAGTAACTGTTAGACTTCAAAAGTAACAGCAATTTTGGTCAGGAGCAGGGTGTTTCAGTATTATATATGCATCATTTTGATGTGCTTTAAGAACAGCAGAAATCAAAAGAGAGAGTGTAGAGGGAGGGTCAAACATTACAAAACTGACTAAGTCGATTTTGTTTCTGCATTTTTGTTTCTCAAAGAGTACATAATTTGAGAATTATCAAGAAGATTTAGTGAAATACTAAACCAATTTATTGTCCATTGTTCTATCAAAATCATGATATCATGGCTTATAACCTTGGTGTCTCACACATGAGGTGGCTGTCAAGTACCCTGTGAAAACTAACAGTTATTGATCCTGGGGGATACAATGTTTTAGAAAGTCTACATGAAAACAGGTCCGTTTTCTATGCTATTTTGATGTAAGACCATTGCTTCTAATCTGTTTCTGTGAAACTTCAAATTAGCATGGATTTCCAAACTAATTCAATTTAATTCAATTCAATACTTATTCATAAATGATAATAATAAGAATGAGAAACTATTAAATGTCCATTAAGTTCCTCTTTGCAGCAATTATATAAGGCACAGTGTTAGGCATTGGGTGTATAAAGACAAAAGAGTCTTTATTTCTTGGAAGCTCATATTCCACTTTGGGTAATAAAAATAGTATTTATACGTGACTTTAAGGTTTACAAAACTCTTTAGATGGATGAAGAAACTGAGACTCAGAATGATTAAATGACCATGTTCTCACAGGCCATAGTTGTCAAAGGTTCTTTGTTCCAAATCCAGGGCTATTTCTACTACCCCAGGCTACCTTGATTCCAATTTGAAGATGCCCTTGTTCACCAGCTTTTCATTTCACCACTTCAATTTAAGTTCACCTCTCTTAATTTCATTGATGGGATAGCTGAAGCGCACAGATTGCTAGGCATTCCTTATTGCATACTATAAGCACTACCAACTCTATTCTAGATATATGTCCATTAAAATACTTTGCATATACTCAGAGCCACAATTACAGTGGGGGTAAATAGAGTTTTGTCACATCATGCTAATTTCCAGTGTGTACAATTTCTCTATAGAGATAAGGGTGATTTTTTCATGCCTATCACTGAGAAAAATTTGTCTGTATGTTATGTAGACATTACAGATTTAGTTTTTAAGGTACTTGACTAGCTTAGCTAGCATAGCTCTGGTTTTTTTCTGACCCTTGTTGCAGGTTCTCAGCAACTCAGCCCCTCTCCTATTAGCTTGAAAGGATCCCTCTCTAAGGGTCCCATGACCGTAACACCTTTTTATGGATAATGTTTTTACTACCACGAACTTTGTAGGGGCATGAAGGGTCTTTCTAGGGAGCAGGTTGCCCATTTTCTAAGTCTAATGCCATTTTGACTATACTCTATTCCAATGCTGACAGCACCCTCCAACCTAACAGTTATTTTCATGGAACCCACTTTCTCTATCCCAATTTCTAGTTATGGCTCTACATTTAGTTCTTATATCAGAACTGCAGAATAATAGAATATTAGCTCTGAAAAGAATAAATATGCTTACCCCCTGCCCCCAGATCATTTTATAAATGAAGAAAGAAGCTAACAGATGGAAGCTCATTTCATTATGCTACATGGGTAGTAATTAACAATATCGGATTCTAAGTTTTTTGACCCCAGTGCTTTTTGTACTGTACAAAATGCCATCCTTCCACTCTAAAGGTAACTTTATAGAAGTTGTGTTAGCCTTCTTTGTGGCTAAAAACACAAGCTAGTCATTATGATCCCTTTTCATTGTTTATGCATGAAGTCTCTTTTCCAGTGTTTAAGAATTAAGGCACTTCTTTGACTCCATGATTCAATGGATGTCTGTTACCTGGGAACTTTTGTTTCCCAAACTTCAAAGAGATGCTCACTCCCTTTCCCAAGGTCCTCATAACCTCCTGGTGCCTTTGTTCCTGTGCCATCTCAAGGCATCCCCCAATGCCTGCTTCACATTATCATTACGGAGGCTAAAGATGAATGGATTCAGAAGCGGAGTGATGATGCATGCCAAGGCTGAGGCTCCCTTCTTAAGAACATAGACTGGGTCTCTGATGTGCGAATGTAGAGGAAGATGGAGCTGCCATAGGCAATGATAACCACAGCAAGGTGTGAAGCACAGGTGGAGAATGCCTTCCTCCTTTCTTTGGCTGTTGGAGCTTGGAAGACAGTAGCAAAGATGCAGACATAGGAGACTGATGTCAGTCCCAGAGAGCCCAGAAGAGCACCTGTGGAAAGTATAAAGGCCACAAATTCCAGAAGCTGGGTATTCCCACAGGAGAGTCTCATCAATGGCCAGCTGTCACAGAAGAAGTGGTCAATGACATTGGGGCCACAGAAAGGCAAGCTAGCCATGAGGATAGTAGGAGAGAGCACCCAAAGGAAACCAGCAATCCAGGAGGCTATCACTAGTCGGACACAGATGGGACGATTCATCAGAGTCTCGTAGTGTAATGGACGGCAGATAGCCAGATAGCGATCCAGAGACATAACAGCCAAGAGAAAGAAGTCAGTAGTGCCCAGGAGGAAATAGAGATAGGACTGCGTGATGCAGCCAGCAAAAGAGATAGAGTAGTCCCTGGTGAGGATGCAGACCAGCATCTTGGGCACCACAACAGAGACCCATCCCAGCTCTAGGAGGGACAGATTTCTCAGGAAAAAGTACATCTGGGTTTGCAGGCGGTGGTCAGAGCAGCTAAGCACAATGATGAGCAAATTCCCCAGGATTGTCACCATATATGTCACTAGAAGCACCAAGAATAGTATGATCTTCAGGCTCCAGCTTCTGGGGAAACCAATCAGCACAAATTCTGTTACCTGGGTCCAGTTCTCTGAATACATTTCCCTTTGTCTGTGTGGGCAGAAGGACAGATGAGATCATTTGAGTTTTGGTGAAAGATAATCAGTGAATAAGCTATTTGTTAATCACCTAAGATATGCAGCAGACTGGGATAGACTGTGATGACATGAAAGGTATCAGACAGAGGCTCCGATTTCAAAGGATTTGCCATCTCACTAGTTACATAGAATTCTTGAAAGAAACCTCTATGGTTTCTTTTTCCTTTAATTATTGTTTAACTGGACACTGAAAAAGTCTCTATACATTTTCACCCATATAGTTTTATGGAAGACTGAAAAGATAAACCTATTGTACTACATGCAAATCCTCCCTCAGTATAAGACCAAATCCTCAGGTAAAGCACCTGTTACTATTACTTTATGTTAAAATGTTAAGACTCTTTTTTAGTTTCACTCAGCTTGGAAAACTGATGACCCAACGGATGGGGGCATATTTATGTTGCACTTAAATGTTTCTGAAGTGCTTCCACTTTGCCATCTTGTGAGATACCTAGAAAAGTTATTATAAACCCCAATTTCACAGTCCCACAACTAGGACATGTAATAAGCTACTACTCAACCCCAAATCTTCTGACTCCAATTCCTGAACTCTTCCAGAGCCCACTAAGATGTCTCCTGGTCCAAGCTAAATGCATCATTGGGTTTGTAGTAGTGGAATAGGAAGCAAGAGCTGAAGGTCTGACTAGTTTATTAATTGACTAAAGTTAGGATGAGTGTGTATAATACTAGTAATGGAGAATAAGGGTTACTGCCCTTTAAATTAGCTCACTGTGTGTAAAGACGGTGAGCCATATGTTAGGCATATAGATGTACAACTCTAGCTCTTTAGAAAAGAAATTGTGCTTATTATGACCTTTACCTTGTATGTTACCCCTTTGGTCTCTCAACAGTCTGATGAAAGTCAACACTTCAGGACAAATATACACTTAAATGATTATTAAAAATATAGGCATTAAAAATTAAGTTCCAAGTGAATGGCATATACAATGAACTATATGGGAATTCAGAACATGGAGCTGCCATTGAAAGCTGAGATAAGCAAGGAAAGTCCAACAGAAGAAGAAATCTATGAACTAGACATTGAGGTGGGGGCAATAAAAGTCTAAATCTATTAAGATAAAAGCTAGTAGAAATGAATGTTAAGCCCCACATTTGGGTTCAAAAATACGTTTCCCAAATTAGAAAAAGAATGACCAGAAAACAGATGATATATATTTTTTAAAAAACCCCAAACTTGAGTGTTTCCGTGGATTACGGTCACCAGATGAGTCAACAGTGTGATATGGCAGTCAAAAAAACCCCAGTGGTATCTAAGGTTGTATTGAGAGAAGTAACATCTATTTGTAGTGTAGGAGTCAATATTTCTAAAATACTTTGCCCTGGTTAGATCACATCTGGCTCTATTGGCATTTCAGACTCAAAATGCCTGAAACACAATTCACTACTTTCCCTTATAAACCTTTCTTTTTCCAACCTTCATTATTTTGGTTGTAGTCATCATCTTTCCAGTCACCCTGTTTTCCATAGAGAGTCCTCACTGACCCTTTCTCCAAGTAGAGGACACATCTTCCTCATCCTCCCATTGAAACTGAACTCCTACTCCCTTGGACATTGGTAAATTTTAACTCTATCCTATCCTGTCCTTAGCCCACTCTGCTATACCAGTCAGTCAATAAATATTCATTAAGCATCTGTGACATGTACTATGCCAAGAACTTCATAGCCATGTCTAAGCCATGTTGTCTGTACTTTGGCATCCTCCTTTCTCACCTCTTTCTTGTTCTTCACTTGAATTTGGACATCTATTCTTTGGACATGAGTTCTGATTGCTGATGATTCACATTACCTACCTGTGTCCATATAGCACCAACACAATATTCATAGCACTGATGACAACTGTAAAAAGGCCAGCATAATTCTCAATTGCAAAATATAGTAGATTCTCCATGTAGAAGACAGAAGCAAAACATTTATTCACACACCAGAAAACTAAATCCCAATACCAGAAAGTCAAGTCCATCATCATAACAAAGAAGTTAACACATCACAGCATAGCATGAAGCCACACCATCTGTTAGCCTTCCCACAAACCAACACCCACAAGCCTAGCTGTCTCTCTGGGTCCTTCCTCCAGCTCTAACTGCTTTGACTCCCAGCTTCTTGTGGGCTCTGCTTTACCTTTCAGCAACCTTCCCACCACAGACTCCATGCCATTACATTCAGCCTCTAAGGGGGCAGGGGAAATCTTCAAATCAAGAAGGTCTTCAAATTATTTTAGGCTTATTAAGGGGCAGGGAAGATCTTCAAATTCCCATTACCATTTACAATCCACAGTGATGCTTCCTTGACAGTCTCCAAGTGATGCCATAATAGGCATACCATCTGCCAACCTTTCCAACATTCCTTTCCAACACTTCCTTCTCTATATGTATTTCCTTCTCCACTAGAATATAAGCTTCCCACTAGAATATAAGCTTCTTGAGAGCATGGGCTATTTTCCTTGCTTTCATTTGTATCTCCAGTGCTTAGCACAAGGCCTGACATATAATGAGCATTTAATAAATAATTTTCATCCACTCGTTTATGAAATCATTCATTCATTCATACTCCTTAGAAACAAGCTTGACCATGGATCACTTAATCAACAAAAATCGGTAGCCCCTTGTTGCCCCTAAGATAAAATACAGACTCCTAAGTATGGTGTTTAAAGGGTTCAACAATTTCACTTCCATATGTCTTTCTAAAATTACTAGGTATTACTCTTCAACACAATATCCCAGACAAACTACCCTAATTAGATTTTCTCTAAATTTTATTTTTCATCTCTCACATCTCTACACAGGCTATTTTCTTTCCCTAGAGTGCATTTTCCCCTCCCTTCTGCCTCTTAGAATTTTTAATTTCCATCAAAGTTCAGCTAGGTGCCAGCTTGTATGGGAAGTTTTAACTGACCCCGGTTGATAGTACTTTCTTTTTCTTGAAGTTATTTTGTTTGCTTATCTCTGCACATGCTATATCTCCCTAGTAGAATATAAGTTTCTGAAAGGCAAGGAATGATTTGTTTTTATCTTTGTATAACTAGTACTGACTGCAATATAGTACATAACAAATATAGTCTAACACTGTGCCAATGAATGTCAAATTTGAATCTCTGTTCAGTTCTGGGAACCATATTTTAGGAAGAAAATTAGCAAGCTGGAGTGTATCAATGGGATGACAACCAGGATGGTGAAGTAAGTAGAGATCATGCCATGCAATGATCAATTTAAAAATTGTGGAAAGAGCCTAGAGAAGAGAAGTTGGAGGTTAAGTCAAGATATTACCTTCATATTTATCTGTTTTCACATGGGACAAAATTTAAACTTGTTCTGTTTGGCCCCAGAAGAGGGAACTAGGAGCAATAAGTAGGCAAAGAGGTAGATTTTAGACTTAATGTAAGAAAACACTTCCAAATAATTAGAGCTGGAAAATGAGCTATCTCTGGAGGGAGGGGTTTCCTACTATTGGAGGTCTTCAACTCAAAGTTATTAGGGACATTGTTTAGGTGATTACTATTCCAGCTCCAGTAACAAATCTCTGAATGTCTTTGCCTCAACTTTGAATTGTAACTGAACTAGGAACAAGACCAGGAGCCTGTGGTTTCAGAGTTGGCTCACCCACTCACTCACTGAGTGCCCTTCATCTAGGCCCTTTACTTTTCTAGACCTCCACTTCTTCCCTTTAACCAGAGTCAATCAGACTCAAGAAATGCTAAGGTCGGGGCAGCTGGATGGCGCAGTGACTAAGAGCACCGGCCTCGGAGTTGGGATGACCCAAGATCGAAACCGGCCTCAGAAAATGAGCACCCACACATAAATAGTGACTAGCCGTGTAACCTTGAGCAAGTTACTTAACTCCAATTGCTTTAAAAAAAAGAAATGCTAAGGTCCTTTTCATCTCTGTGTCTCTACATTCCAAACATCTATAGGCCTATGGAGTACATATCAGTGGAGAAGACAGTGAGACAAGGGGAAGGTTCTGGCAATGAAATTCTATAATTTCCAAATAACAGCATGTTCAATCAGTTGTTGTATTAAAGCATTATGAAGAAATATTCATGCTTCATGTCAGAATAGGACTAGATTACTTAGTTTTCTTCCAAAACTAAGATTTTATGAATTTGAAAATATTCATTCTGTTTGCCTCTATAATAGGAATCTTCTGAAATAGAGTTGAAAAGAAATGCCGTCATCTGCAGAGGCAAGATGGTGGAACTTCTTAGCTGGGGGTCTCTCAGCAGGCCTCATGGCCACATGTATATCCATCTCTGTATCTTATTCATTGGTATAATCACATACACAAAGACCAATTATAAATAGAATATAAATATAATATTCTTGTAGGCACCGGATTCTGAAATGTCTCCTGAATTGTGCTGGCATGGTAAAAAAATAATTTTGGATGAAGGGAGTGATTTTATGATGTAGAGGAGAGAAAGCCTATATTTCTGGCACTTCCAAATGGAAGGAAGCCACAATAAAACATCTTTTTCCAATATTAAATCCATTATCAAGTCTTGTTTCCCAAAATTCTTGGGTCCCAGGCTAGATGGAGCCCATAAGAAACTAGCATATATATATTTTTGCCTATAAACTATTCTCCCTGAGCTGCCAAATTGATATTCTTTTTTTTTCTTTTTGGAGGAAGGAAGGTAGGGCAATTCGGGTTACATGACTTGCCTAAGGTCAGATGGCTACTTTTGTGTTGTGTCTATGAGGCTGGATTTGAACTCAGGTCCTCTTGACTCCAGGGCCGGTATTCTATTCACTGTGCCACCCACCCCACAAATTGATATTCTTAAAGCACAGATCTGGCTTTATCAAAAAGTTTCTCTGACTCCCTATTGCCTCAAAAATACTTTAGTCTACCTAATGTGAAGATCTTAACAGATGCTGAAGGGCCCAGAGAGAGCTTACAGTGATAAACTCTTTCCTTCTTTTTCTTCAGTACCTGTTAGCCATTTTCCAGTGAGTGGTGAACTCTTTCTCAAAGCTGAATTCTGACCACTCTTTTTCTCTTCTTTCGTTAATGGGCCCAGAACTAGCTCTACTCTTACTTTCATGCCTACTCCTCTTTTCTCAAAAATCACAGGATAGGTCTCTCAAGTTGCACCTCTCCACCAAATCAGAGGATGTGACTGCTCATGCCATTTGGCTGAACAGTGAATCATCAAACACTGTCCTTCCAGTAAGATCATAAATCACTGGTTCTTGCCACCTGTTCTGTATCAGGACACTAAGGACCACCAGGCCTTTCCATCTCTTTTGGAGCTGAATTCTCCTATAAGAACAATTAATTTACATAGTGGATAGAATATCAGACTTGGAGTCAGGAAGACCTGAGTTTGAATTCTGCTTCTGATACTTACTTGTAGAGTAAAAGACTCTGGGACTCTGGGGAAATCACTTGAATTCTGTCTGCCTTAGTTTGCTAATTGAAGTTAATAAAAGCACCTATCTCATAGGCTTGTAGTGATGATGAAATGACTGAATGTATGTAAAACATGTCATATACTTTAAGACACTATGTAAATATTAGCTTTTATGATGTGATCTTTCCCCTAATTAGAAAATGGGCTCTCTAAAAGCTAGGATTATCAAATTGTATCAACAACACTTACCATAGTTTTTGGCAAACAATAAATATTTAATAAATGTTTATTCCTTCCATCTTCCTTTCCCTCCTGGATAAAATACAAATCCTTTTGTTTAATATTCAAAGTCCTTTACAATTTTGCTTCAACCTATGAGTAAAGGTTGATTTCATATTTTTCCTGATCTTCCAAGGTGTTCTTCCCTTCCTCAACAAAAGTCACATTTTATTTATTTTTTATTATTTTGTACTTACTTATCTATGTACATTTTCCCCGGTAGAATTAAAGCTTGTCAATTGATGAGACTTCTGGAATTTTAATTTTGTATAACCACTACCTAGAACAGTCCCTAGAATACAGAAGGAAAATAATAGAGGCATGAACAGGCAATGAATGTTATATGGTTGACCCCCATCACCAGAGATCTAAATGGAAAACACAATATCTTCACAGAATTGATGACTTAGATTTTAGCATCTCAGAATCATATATTCTTAGCAATGAAAACACCCTTAAGAATCAATTTGTCTAACCTCTCTGTCATACAGATGATTACATGGAATCCTAAAAGGGTTAAGTAACTTACTGAAAATCATATCCATCCAATGGTTCATAGTTTCATGTCTCTCTGGTCCTTCTACCAAAGTGGTTCACATAATAGATCAATTGGACTTTAGTTAAAGTCTAGATCAGGGTCAAATATAGGGTTTGAGTCTGAAAAGCCAACAGTGCCCACAGTTTGAAGTAATCTTATTGACTTACTCATCTTAACACCTTACTCTCCTGGGTTTCTTCCTTTGGTCATTCAAAAATTTCAACTTCAGAGACCCAACTTTGTATAAGGCTGAGTGAGTATTCTTCGCCTGAAACTAGAACTTCTCACTTCTACTGACTGGAAACAACCTCGTCAGCAGCAGAAGGTGAAGTTCTCCAAACTTTACACAATTAATTCATTCCCAAATCTATTAATTAAAATTTGTTTTAACTTTTTTGAAGCTAAGGTCCCCAAAGAAAACCACCTTGACCCATGCTTATTAAACAAGAACATTGTAATTAATCTCTTGGGGGAAGAGGGTAGGTGATGATTGTGATTTCATTGTTGCTCTGCTATCTTTTTGACCCATAAAGAGAGCCAGTTTCATTAGAGCCATAATTATCAATTTTGAGAAGTTGGGAAAGGGACTCAGAATGTATTGAAAATAAACAACTTGAAAGGTGCTCCTAACTAAGCTTTTAAAGAGAAACTCAAAAAAAGTTGGTGAGAACCTGGCACACTAGGACAATGGAGATCATGGGACATTGGAGCCTGTGAGAAGAGTCTCTGAGATAGAGTATGGGTATCGAGAAGCTCACCTAAAGTGGGCTGGGTAGTGAGGAAGCATATCATCTTTAACTTCATGTTTTAACTACTCTTGGTAGCTACTTTAGATACTGTTTGTCTCTATTCCTCTGAAAGAGTGCAAAAATTGTCAACATCTTCTGAATTTCAGTTCTTTGTGACATACTGCAAAATGCCAGCACGAATCATAGCTGAGTCTCCTAGGATTCTGGGAGTACATCCTGGGGTCTGTGATGCTTACAGGGCAATGATAAGGCAGATTCAGGCTCGGGGGAGAAGGTGGGTTGTCTAAGTGGTGCTCACAAAGTCTTTGGGGACAATATACCTGATGTTCATATTCAATCCAGTTTTCATCAAGGTAAAATAGGTAGTTTTATTTCTCTGCAGTTTCTCACACTCTTCTGCATGGTGCTCTTTTGCAAAACTGATTTTTTGGTTGGTTGATCATGATAATTTCCTATAATATTCCCTCTACTGAATTCTCACTTATTAAGAGAAAAAAGTTAAGGGACAGTTAGGTGGCACAGTGAATAGAGCAGTGGCTCTGGAGTCAGGAGGACCTGAGTTCAAATCCGGTCTCAGACACTTGGTCACACTTACTAGCCATGTGACCTTGGGCAAGTCACTTAACCCCGATTGCCCTGCCTTCCCCCCTCCAAAAAAAAAAAAAAGTTAAAGCCAATTGATAAAGAAGCCACATCTGAGGGTATTTTTTTCTCCACCCTGGGACACATTCCCAGAAATATATATAGTACCCATGAGAAATGTAGGCCCAAATCTAGAGTATAGCGTTAGTGAGACAAATCTGTAGATAACACATGTGAATTCACAACTATAATTTCAGGTCCTAGAAGCTCATTCTCTTGTATGGTTCTCTTTGTAGTCTAGCTTTCAATCACCAGGAATAGTTCTTGAGTCCATATTGAATCTCTTCTGCTGTAACAGAGATCTTGCTCCTGCAAGCTTCTCCCCTAAAGCCACTATCTTTTTTTTTTTTAAATCACATTTGTCCCTTTAGAAAGCTCTTGTTCTTTGTTATTATCAGAATTATTTCCCTTTGTGTCTTCCGAATTTCACTATGGAAGGTTTTCCAACCTTTCTATGCTGATTTCCCTAATAGAATTTGAATCTATGAAACTGTGAATGTACTTCTTTGGAACCCTTCTTCTTATTTTTTTCCAAATGCTTTATTAACTTCTGGTTTACATCATTCATTTCCGCCAGATTTTGAGTTACAATTTTTTCCCCATTTTCCCCCTACCCACCATCCCAGAATAGCAGTACTACAGGATATCCCCTCATCCAATCTGCTCTCTTTCATATCTTCTCCCATACCCCCTTTGACTTATCCAGTAGGGCAAGGTGAATCCCTGTGCCCCAATGCCTGTATATCTTATTTCCCAATTATATGTAAAATAGTTTTAATAATAGTATTTATATAATTTTAAAATATTTGATTTTAAAACTTCGATTTCCAGATTCATTCCCTTCCTCGCTTATCACCCACTCTTGCTGGTAAGATAAGCAATTCAGTATATGCTGTACATGTATAGCTATGCAAAACATTACCATAGATATATTATAAAAGACTGACTATATTTCCCTTGCTCCTATCTCACCTCCCACTTGGTCTATTCTCTACTTTGATCCTGTCCTTTTTCAAAAGTGGGTGCTTCCAACTTCCCTCCCCCCAGCCTTCCCTCCCTTCCATCATCCCCCCTTTCATTCCCTTCCCCCTTACTCTCCTGTAGGGTGAGATATCCTATTTAGTATGTATGTCACTCTCTCCCTGAGCGAAATTCAATGAGAACAAGGTTTTGCCTTTTTGCCTTCCTGTTCTTCCCTTCCCTTTTAACCATTTCCCCTTGCCTCTTCTATATGAGATAGTCCACCCCATTCTGTCTCTCCCCATCTCCTCTCGTTATATTCCTCTCTCACCTCTTAATCTCACCTTTTAAGTATCATCCCTTCCCATTAAATTTGACCTGTGCCCTCTATGTACACCTGTAAACATATATACACGCATTCACATATGTATTCATAAGCCCATATACCCTTCTTTAACTATTTTCATACTGAGAAAAGTTTCACCAGTTACAGTTACTGTTTTTCCCTCTAGGAATGTAAATAGTTCAACTGTGATAAGTTCATAGTGATTTCTTTTCCCTGTTTACCTTCTCAAGCATCTCTTGCTTCTTGTGTCTGAATGTCAAATTTTCTATTCAACTCTGTTTTTTTTCCTCAAGAACGCTTGAAAGTCCTCTATTCCACTGAATGACCTTATTTCCCCCTGAAACATGATACTCAGTTTTGCTGGGTAGGTAATTCTTGGTTTTAATCCCAGCTCCTTTGACCTCCAGAATATCATATTCCATGCCCTTCAATCCCTCAGTGTAGAAGCTGCCAGATCCTGCACTATCCTGATTGTATTTCCACAATATTCAAATTGTTTTTTTCCTGACTGCTTGTAATATTTTCTCTTTGATCTGGGAACTCCAAAACCTGGCTATAATATTCCTAGGAGTTGTCTTTTGGGTGTCTTTTTCAGGAGGTGATCTCTGGATTCTTTCAACCTCTATTTTGCCCCCTGGGTCTAAAACATCAGGGAAATTTTCCTTGAGAATTTCTTTAAGGATGATTTCTAGGTTCTTTCTTTGATCATGGCTTTCAGATAGTCCAATAATTTTTAAATGATCTCTCCTGGATATATTTTCCAGGTCAGTGGTTTGTTCCATGAGATATTTCACATTGCCTTCTATTCTTTCATTTGTTTGGATCTGCTTAACAGTGTCTTGATTTCTCATAAAGTCACTAGCTTCGATTTGCTCCAGTCTAATTCTGAAGGAATGATTCTCCTCAGTGAGCTTTTGAGATTCTTTTTCCATCTGGCAAATTTGGCCTTTTAAGGCATTTTCCTCCTTATTGCCTTTTCGAGTCTCTTTTGCCATTTGAGTTAGTCTATTTTTTTAAGGTGTTATTTTCCTCAGTCAGGCTGTTGACTTTCATTTCATACTTTTCCTGCATCCTTCTCATTTCTCTTTCCAATTTCCCCCCCACTTCTCTTATCTGCTTCTTAAGGCCTTCTCTGGCCTGTAAGCAGATAGTATTTTCATTTGGGACTTTTGGTGCAGAGGTTCTGACCTCCCAGACCTCCTCCTGTTCCATGCTTTGATCCTCTTTGCCCCCAAAATAGGAGTCTAATGTTGCATTTTTCTGTTTATTTTGTTTCCTTTGCCTAGGCATGTTGCCCTTCAATTACTTGATGTTTGGGCTTGTTGCCACAGTAAGACTCTGCTACCAGCCAGGGGGACTTCTGTCCCCAATGCTGGGTTTTTTTCAGCTGCCGGAGGTATTAGTTGGGTGTCCTCTCTGAAGCCTCCCCATGCTCTGGCAAGCTGGTCAAACACTCCAAGACTTCCACCCCATACCACAATCCAGAGCCAAGAAGGTTAAAGCAAGAGCAATTGCCCCCTCCCCCACCCCCCAGACTGGTCACTGGTTCCCCTACAGTCCAGAGTCCAGGGACTGAAGCTGCAACATGGTGGCTGCACCGTATCTACTCAGCAGCTTCTTCTTGCCCCCTGGGAAAGAAGCCGACACACTCTCCACACTAGTCCCAAATTCCATACTTCACTGACCATTCACTTTGTCGTTGGCATGTATGTGTTGATAGTTCTGGAAATGCCACAGCTGCTGGTGTTCTGGAGTCCCTCCAGCTGGCTGCTGGTCTGGCCGCCCTGGGGCTAAAACCTTCTGGGCCTGGGCTCTGCTCCCAGAGCACTATGCTGGATGCTCCTTGCCAGGCTGCTGGGCTGTCCTCAGCTGGAGGTTAGCTTCTCTGTGTCATTTTGTGGATTCTTTAGCTCCAGAGTTTGTTCAGAGTCCCCTTTTACATAAATTTGGAAGTGGTGTGGGCTGGAGTGCTTTGGAAATGCTGTTTCTACTCTACCATCTTGGCTCCACCCCTTGAACCCTTCTTCTTAATACTCTATTAAATACTGTTGGAGAAAGCCATACCACTTTGTCAACAAAAAATTTATGTTATTTAATTTCCATTGGGACCTTACTATTAGATAGCAATTATTTTATCTCCCATATCTCTCTCTCCAAAGTTTCTATTCCAAACCTCTTCTCCATTCAAACCTTTCATGCTACCTCCTTTTCTCTCCTTTCAGAAGAAAATCTCATCTCTCACTTAAATGAGAAAACAGGGACTATCCTTCAAAAGCTACGACTTCTTTCCTTTCCACACACCAAAATATCCCTTTGGATCATCCTTTTTCCTTCTCTCTTCTTCTCTATTGTCTGATAAAAATGCAGACCTTTTCTTTGCTAATGCCATCCTTATCCAGAGATCTTGATCTCATTCTCTCCCCCTTTCTCCAGGAAGTTGTCCCCTCACCACTCTCTCTCTCTCTCTCTCTCTCTCTCTCTCTCTCTCTCTCTCTCTCTCTCTCTCTCTCTCATATTCAATCTGTTTTTATGCTTTCTCTGCTGCCTATAAATATGATGAAGTATTTTCCATCCTAAAGACACATTCACTTGCAATTGAGGATTACACTTAAAAATGAGAAGAAAGTATTTATATTCTTTGATCTAGAAACTCTACAGCAGTCATGTTACCCAAGGTGGTCAAAGATAGAAAGAAAAGTCTTATATGCACAAAAATATTTGAAACCAAACTTTTCGTGTGTGTGTGTGTGTGTGTGTGTGTGTGTGTGTGTGTGTGTGTGTAAAGAACTGAAAACAAAGTAAATGCCCATTGTTTGGAGAATGGTTAAACAAATTGTGACATGATAACGAATGTGAAAAAATAGAAAAGTTTAACATGTGAAGTAATGCTGGTAGAGTAAGAAAAATAAGAAAAGCAATGTGTAACACCCTCTCTCAAAAAGATATACCTGCTGATGTTAGAAGCCTAATGGTAGGAAATCTTCAGATTGTACCTGATCTCCTGGTTAAAGAAGCATGTCTTAGATATAGACACATGTTGTTATCCTTTTTCTGCCCTACAGAAGACTCACAAGAGGCATAATGCTTGCAGGAAGGGTCATACACCTCCAATCTCTCTCTAAACCCTCCTGCAGGGCATCTGTCTTCAATCTCTGCCTCTCAATCCAATGCCCCTGAACATTTCTCCTCTCAGAGGTTTATTTTTCAGTTCAGAGGAAGGTAATTCTGTCTCTTTAAAGAATAGTCCCTTTTTAGTGAGTAGATCAGAAACAATCAAAGATTTCTATTTCTAGTGTCAGGCTTCCATCTCCAGCCATGTATAGCTCCATGGCAGAGGGAGCTACAAATATACACAATACAACAATATAAATAGAAAGAACAACAATAACAAATACAACACAACCAAATACTTGTAATAACCATGTCTAGTCAGAAACAAGAAAAATACATCTCCCTTCCATACTTTATGAGACTGGGGACTATGGATGTGGAATATCCCATCTGTCTAGGTTTATGTGTTGGTTAGTTTTGTTAAGTCACATTTTTCCTCTTTCATTTTTCTTCTTTATTAATAGAGATAGCAAGCTGGGTAACAGAGAGGGAATATATATTTGGAAAATAAGGTAATGTGAAAGCAAAAGTTACCTATTAAAAAAATTCCTGGGGGTGGCTAGGTGGCGCAGTGAATAGAGTGCTGGCCCTGGAGTCAGAAGGACCTGAGTTCGGAGCCGGCCTCGGACACTTAATCCACACAAAAACCTAGCCGTGTAACCTTGGGCAAGTTACTTAACCCCAATTGCTTTAAAAAAAATTCCTTCATTTGACTACATTGTCCCCTCAAGCAATCATCATTTATCTCTTCCTTTCACAACCAAACTCCTAGAAATGATAGTTTATATTCATTGCCTCCAGGCTTCACTTTCTACTCAATTCAAATCCTTTGAAATCTACTTTTCACTCCTATTCTTTGACAAAAATATTTTTTTCCAGCACCACCAATGATTTCTTGCAAAATCCAGTGATCTTTTCCCAGTTGTCATACTACTTGACCATTGATCTTTTGATTCAATGGCCCATCCCTCTTTCCAGACACATTCTACTCCCTTTTCTTTTATAACTATTCTCTTGTCTCACCTCCTACTGATTCCTGCCTACTAAATTTAGGGAGCCTCCAAGTGCCTGTCTTGGGTCCTCTTTATACATGTTTTCTACATACATACTTTATAGATACTTTCTTCATTAATGATCTCATGAGTTCATTCAGTTATCATTTTATAAATTCTATTTTATAGGTTTAACTATCATTTTTCAATAGAGATAACTCTTAAATCTATATATCTAGCTCTATTCTCTCTCTTTGACTCTGAGACTACATTGACAATATCCAAGCAGCTACTTTCATGTGGATATTGTAGCAGAATCCCAGACTCAACTTGTCCAAAGTTGAATTCATATTTCCCCCCAAACCTATCCCTCCTCCCAACTTCCATACTTTCCTTGAGAGTATCACTATCCTTTCAGTCACCTAGGTTCACAATGTTGTTGCCATCTTTGACTCTTCCCTCTCACACTATGTCCCTCCATCAACATATGTAATCAGTTTCCAAATTTTGTCAATACCATCCCAACATCTAACATCTTTGACATTAATTTCCTTTTCGTAACTCACAAAACCCATCCCCTAATTTGAGCATTTATCACCTTTTAATTATAGTATTAGGCTTTTGTTATAAGATTTTTCTCCTATGTAATTCATTCTCCAACTAGCCATCAGATGGATCTTCCTTAAACATAAATATGACTATATCACTGTCTTTCTTTTTTTAATTAATTTTTTAATGGACAAAAGTCTTCCTTTTGTTCCTCTTACTGCCCCTCCCAACATTAAAAAAGGCTCAGTTACAAAAATGCACAATAAAGCAAATTCCTGCATTGGCAATGCTCAAAAGAAAGATACCTCAGTCTGAATTCTAAGTATATCACTCTGTCAAGATGTCTCTTCCTTTCTAAAAATCTATAGCAGCACCCTATTACTTTTGGAATAAAAGACAAAATACCTAGCTAGGCTTTTAAAGTCTTCAACAATATAGTGTACATGTAACTTTCTAATCTTTTCATACCATTCCCTTTTGTGAACTAGTTAAAATGACCTACAATTATTCCTCTTACATGCAATTCCATTTCCCACACCAAGTCTTTGCATAGGTGATGGCTAATGACTAGAATGCACTGCTTCCTCACCTCTACCTTGTAGAACCTCTAGCTTCCTTCTGAGTAGAGCTCAGAAGTTACCTCCTACACCAGGTCTTCCTGAAATTCCTAGTATTTAGAGCTCCTACATTATTGGAATTATTTTATAATTTGATATATTTTACAAATTTGCTTGCTCATGCACATATATATCCTTTCATTGGAATGTAAGCTCCTGGGTACATAATTCAGATATAAAAACTGATACTGTAAACAAACTAGGAGAGCAAGGGGGTAGTTTACCTAATCAATTTATGGAGAGATTTATGGAGAACAAAGGAATTTATGACTAAACAGGAGTTATAGAATATTGTGAAATACAAAATGGATAATTTTGATTACATTAAATTGAAAAGTTTTTGCACAAACAAAGCCAGTGCAAACAAGATTAGAAGGGAAGCAGAAAACTCTGATAAAGGTGTCATTTCTAAAATATATAGAGAATTGAATCAAATTTATAAGAATACAAATCATTCCCCAACTGATAAATAGTCATAAATAATAATATATGATAAATATATTAATAATAATATAAAATAATAATATAAAAATAATAATATTATGATAAATAATAATAATAAAAAGGATATGAAAAGGCAGTTTTCAGAGGAATAAATTAAAACTGTCCATAGTGATATGAAAAAATGCTCTAAATAACTATTAGAGAAATGCTAATTGGGGTGGCTAAGTGGCATAGTGAATAGAGCAATGGTGCCGGAGTCAGGAGGACCTAAATTTAGATCTGACTTCAGACACTTAATACTCACTAGCCATGTGACCTTGGGTGAGTCACTTAATGCCAATTGCCTTGCTTTCTCCCCTCAAAATAAAAGATAGAAATAAAAGTCAAAACAACTCTTAGGTACCACAACAAACCTATCAGATTGGCTAACATGATGAGACAGGAAACTTATAAATGATGGGGAAGATGTGGGAAAGTTGGAACACTAATGGATTGTTGGTGGAGTTGTGGACAGATCCAGCCTTTCTGGAGAGTAATTTAGAGCTATGCCCAAAGAGCTATAAAAATGTGCATATCCTTTGACCCAGCAATACTGCTCCTAGATTTCCAAAGAAATCTTAAAAATGGAGAAAGGACCCATATGTACAAAAATATTTATAGCAGCTCTTTTGTGGTGGCCAAGAACTGGAAATTGAGGTGATGTCCATCAACTGGGGTATGTCTGAACAAGTTTTGGTATATGAATGTAGTGGAATGCTGTTGTACTATAAGAAATTATGAGAAGACAGATTTCAGAAAATCCTGGAAAGACTTGTATGAACTGATGCTGAACGAAGTGAGCAGAACCAGGAGAACATTGTACACAGTAACAGCCACATTGTGTGATAGCCACTTTGATAGACTTAACTCTTAGCAAAGTAAGGACTCCAAAAAACTCAAGGTGGAAAATGCCACCCACATCCAGACAAAGAAATATGGAGTCTAAATGCAGATTGAAGCATACTATTTGCTCTCTTGTTTTTGTTTTTTTTTTTCTTTCTCATGGTTCCTCCCATACACTCTAATTCTATACAACATTACTAATGTGAAAATGTTTAATAAAAATATATATGTAGAACCTATATTGGATTGAACACCATCTTGGGAAAGGGGAAATGGAGGGAGGCAGAGAAAACTTAAAACTTATGGAAGTGAATGCTGAAAACCAAAAGTAAATAAATTAATTTGTAAAAAAAAGTAGCAAGCAACATATCTCAATGGAATTATATTCTTTCTTTGGTCTTTTCTTTTGTTCCATCAAAATACCTTTATCTTTTTCATTCTACCTCCTAGAACCCCTGGCTTCTTACAAATTGCTCAGGAACAATCTCCTCCACACGGCCTTTCTTAATCCCTCTAGTTGTTGGATCTTCCCTCTCACTCTACATCTCCCTCCATCTCTCTCAAAATTACTTAGTATAACTTTTACAGACTTTGTATTTACTTGGCTCTGTATATGTGGTATCTCTCCAGTAAAAGATAAGCTCCTTGAGGACAGAGATTGTTCCATTTATGTCTTTGTATCACTTTTGACTAGCTCTATGTCTTACATGGAGTAGCTGCTTGATAAATGACTGTTATTTATTGATAAATAAATAACTCAATTGAATTGAGTTAGAAGGGAGGGGTGGATCCACAAAAATGCTAAAGTATTTGATACTGCCACCTGCCCTCACTCTGTCAACTTTAGAGGGTCAGGAAAATAAAAGAGGAAAGATGAACTTATTTAAGTCATAGTTCTGATTGGCATCTACAGGGGACAGGCTTACCATATAGAACATTGCTAACAATCCCCATCTCTTATTGAGATAGAAGATTTAAAATTTCCTGAGATACATCTCATTCTTGTTGAAATCCCATGATGCAGAGAGAATTGCTCCTTCCCCAACTCTAGTGCAAGACAAATTCTTATGCAGGGTACTTTGCCTCTGCTGTTTGCTCTCGTTGTACTATCTTTTGAATATATTGGCACCATTTTGCACATGACCAGTCCAAATTTAGAGGAACAAGCTCCTCTGTTGTCATGGTAATTGTCTTACTTGGAAAGTTTGGCACAGGGCTTGATATTTGGACAGTCCTATGATAGATTTTAGATATCCATTGTATGTTGTATACATCTTAGTTTCAAGGTTTCTTTATTTTTTGAGATAAAATGTTTGCTAAAACGACTAGATAATTCTTTTTTTTTCTTAAGAGAATTTTTCCAATTACATGCAAAGATATTTTGAATAATACATTTGAACATTCATTATTGTAAAATTTTGAGTTCCATATTTTCCTCCCTCTGTTTGTCCTCTTACACATCCCAAGACAACAAGCAATCTGGTATGGGTTATACATGTACAATCATGTTAAACATATTTCCACATTAATGATTAGATAATCCCAAATATCTATAATCAACCAAAGTTAAGTTAATATGTTACAAAACTTAGAGTGACATGGCATAGTGGATAGCAAGCTAGCTTCAGAGTCAGGAAGCAATTGATTGATACATACTGGTTGTGTGATCATGAGCAAATTCCTTAACTTTTTGATATATAGATGGAGGATATTTCTGGAAGGAGCTCATCTAATGCAGACATCAGAGGCTACCTAACCTTGACCTAACTGGCCCCATCATTGGAGCAGGTTTGGTGACATCTCTGGAAAGTTGCTGCACCTGGAGCCCACTGTTCCAACCAGATGTCATCATTCCCCAGCCTTTGGCTGTTTTGCAAAACATTAATTCCTCCCTTGTGGTTGGCCCTCTTTAGCACATTGAAGCATACTTAAATATTGCCTGTTTTGCTCCTTGCCAACTCTCTTGCACTCCAATTCAGGGCAATGTCCTGAATTGAAGTTCTCTTGCCTCAATTAAAGACGCTTGTTATTTTATTTTGGTAGTCCTCTTTATTTCGACTATACTAATGAAATCTCAAGCTTGTTGATAAATGCGTAAGTCCAACTTTTCTCTTGATCTGATTTCTGTCAGACATCATTCAGTGAATAGAGCCACCTGGTGGTAGCTTGCTTGAATTGCAAAGCTCATGTCTGAAAACAAATGGACCTCTTTCATGCTAACCTTGAAAACTCAAATTTTAAATACAAAGACAAATGTGTTATAGCCAAAAGTACAAGACTTATAGAAGGAAAAACAATCTAAAGATGCTCTAACCTTCAAAGGCCATTACTGCCTACTTTACTGGTTTTCACTTAGCAAGATCAATTGCTATGCTTTAGGTCCCAATACAAAGTCAGTGGGCCAAAACTTATTCCTTTAAAGAAACACATTACAAAATCTTCAGGTTTTGTTTTTTGGGAAAATAAATCTTTATTTAAATATAATTTTAGGTCATTTAATAGTGGTTGTTTTTACCTTTTTAGATTCCCAGGGAGGCCCTTATTTAAGGAAACACAGATTCATAGAAACTTTTAAGTTTTTCCTTAGAACTATCCTCATTTTTCCTGCTTAGAGGGATAGCCCATTTCCTTCAATAGAAACAGATGAGAGGGCCCTCATGGAGTAGATAATAGTTTTGGGTATTGTGCTGGTACCTGTGATCAAGTTTGTTTTTTCCATAAAGGAGCCATTGTGATTAGACTTTTTCACCCAGATTCCAGCCAGTTATCTCCAGCTACCCAATCAAGGCAGGTATCTTTCCTGTACTCAGTTCTTTCAGCAATTGACTCATTCTGTTACATCTATCTTCTCCCTTTTATAGGTTTGTACCTTTGTATCTCAGTCCTGATTCAGATGAATGACAGGACTCAAAAAATCAAGGAGGATGTTTATACTTATGAGGAATATATGATCAAGATTCAAAACAATGGACTCTTTATCTTCATCAAATAGAACTCCTGGTCATACTCTGGAGGCTATTTTTAAACAAAGGTTCAAATTGAGATAGTGGTGAAGAGAAAATAAGGCGGCTAGGTGACACAGTGCATAAAATCCCAGGCCTGGAATCAGAAAGACCTGAGTTAAAACCTGGCCTTAGTTGTGTAGCCCTGAGCAAAACATTGTAAAGCCATACACAAACAGCTTTCCAGAGGACTGCCACTGTGAACAGCTTTCAAAGTTATGAATACATAGTATAGTGATCACTCCTTATTCAATAGCAAATCAGAGCAAAACATTCACAGTAAATCAAGGTACAGCATTCACAACAACTTATCACTAAAATGGCCACATAGTTTTCACCAAAGCTTTCAACAAAGTACAATCATTTATTCAATCATAGAATCCTTAATTCAGTCACAAAGTACAAAAAGTCAAAGTTCTACACCCCAGGTCACAGTAAATCATAATCTTCTCAGTCAGTATACAGTATCCAAGTAAAGTCTTCTTTCAACTTGACTCGAGACTGGCTCTCAGCTTCTATGGTTCTCTCTTCTATGGTCCCAGCTCCAACTGTCACCTGGGTTCACAGGCAGATAGCTCCCAGTTCCTCATCCAGATCCTAGTCCAGTTCTTTTTCCAGTTCCCGTTCCATATTGAAGTTCAAAATGTCCAATCTACCTCAAGTCCTTCATAGTTACTGTTTCTTGGAAGACAAAGCTTAACAGAGCCACAATAATCTTCATTCACATTGCTGGCGCAATCATCAATTCACTATCTGCCTGTGAAATCAACTCATACCCTCCAACAAGGTCTGAGAACTCAACACACATCATCAACATAGAAATCAACACAGACCCACAAATAAGGTCCAAGAGGTCAGCACAAATCATCACCAAAGTCCTAGGAACCTTCTTCCATGACTTTGGTAAACATACAACCAGAAAATCCTCTTTCAGGACTTCCAGTAAAGTCCCCGGGCTTCTGTAAAAGTATCAAAAACAAACACCAACACAGACAAAATCATCCATTTGGCATTTCATAATGTTCTCTACCTCTTGTTTTGGTCATAAATTCCTCCATTTTCCATAAATCTAAAAAGTAAACTATTTGTTGCTCCCCTAATGTGCTTATGGTATCAGCCTTTATATCTAAATTGTGTGCCCAATCAGATTTTATTTTGATATATGGTGTCAGATGTTGGTGTATGCCCAGTTTCTGCCATACTGTTTTCCAGTTTCCCAGCAGTTTTTGCCAAATAGTGAGTTCTTATCCCAGAACCTGAGATCTTTAGGTTTTATCAAACTGTAGATTACTATAGTCACAGACTACTGTGTCTCATGTACTTACACTTTCCCACTGATCTAATGCTCTATTTCTTAGCCAGTACCAAGCAGATTTGATAATTGCTGCTTTATAATACAATTTAAGAACTGGTATGGCTGGGTTACCTTCCCAAGTATTTCTTTTCACCAATTCCCTTGATATTCTGGACCTTTTGCTCTTCCATATGAATTTTGTAATTATTTTTTCTGACTCTATAAATATTTTTTTTATAGCTTGATTGCTATGGTATTAAATAAGTAATTTTGGTAGAACTATCATTTTTATTATATCATCTTGGTGTACTGATGAGCAGCTGGTGCTTTTCCTATTATTTAGATCTGATTTTATTTGTGTGGAAAGTGTTATGTAATTGTGTTTATGTAGTTCCTCGGTTTGTGTTAGCAGATAGACTCTCAAATGTTTAATAATGACTTTAGTAACTTTATTTTTTAAAGTTTTTTTTTAACAAATGCTTTATTAACTTCCAGTTTACATCATTCATTTCCGCCAGATTTTGAGTTATAATTTTTTCCCAATTTTCCCCCTACTTACCACCCCAGAATAGCAGTCCCACAAGATATCCCCTCATCCAGTCTGCTCTCTCCCATATCTTCTCCCATACCCCCTTCAATTTTACCATTAGAGCAAGGTGAATCTCTGTGCCCCAATGCCTGCACATCTTATCTCCCAATTACATGCAAAATAGTATTAATAATTATATATATATATTTGAAACATTTAATTTTAAAACTTCGAATTTCAGATCCATTCCCTTCCGCCCTTGTCACCCACTCCCCCTGGGAAGATAAGCAATTCAGTATGTGTTGTACATATAGAGCTATGCAAAACATTACCATAGGAGATATATTGTAAAAGACTGCTTATATTTACCTTCCACCCCTCCCACTCCCCACCTAGTCCATTCCCTACTTTGATCCTGTCCCTCTTCGAAAGTGGGTACTTCCAACCTCCTCTCCCCCCAGAATGCCCTCCCCTCCATCATCCCCTCCTCATCTCCCTTCCCCCTACTCTTCTGCAGGGTGAGATGTCCCATTTAGTATGTATGTCATTCTCTTTCTGAGTCAAATTCAATGAGAATATTGTTTTGCTATTTTGCCTTCCTATTCTTCCCCTCCCCTGCAACCACTTCCCCTTTCATCTTCTACATGAAATAGTTTACCCTACCCTGTCTCTCCCCATCTACTCTTGCCACTTTCCTCTCTCACCTCTTTACTTCACCCCTTAAGTATCATCTCTTCCCACCAAATTCAACCTGTGCCCACTATCCATGTATACCTGTAAACATATATACACACATTCACATATGTATTCATATGGCCATACACCCTTCTTCCATTATTTTCATACTGAGAAAGATTTCCTCAGTCATAGTTATTGTTTTTCCATATAGGAATGTAAATAGTTCAAGTTTGATAAGTTCCTTTTGATTTCTTTTCCCCGATTACCTTCTCAGGCATCTCTTGCTTTTTGTGTCTGGATGTCAAGTTTTCTCTGGCTTTTTTTTTTTCCTCAAGAATGCTTGAAAGTCCTCTATTCCACTGAATGCTCATATTTTCCCCTGAAACAAAATACTCAGTTTTGCTGGGAAGGTGACCCGTGGGTTCAGTCCCAGTTCTTTTAACCTCTGGAATATCATATTCCATGCCCTTCGATCCCTCAATGTAGAAGCTGCCAGGTCCTGTGCTATTCTGATTGTGTTTCCACAATATTGAAATTGTTTCTTCCTGGCCGCTTGGAGTATTTTCTCCTTGATCTGGGGATTCTGGAACCTGGCTATCATATTCCTGGGAGTTTTCTTTTTGGGATCTTTTTCAGGAAGTGATCTCTGGATTCTTTCAACCTCTATTTTGCCCTCTGGATCTAAAACATCAGGGCAATTTTCCTTGAGAATTTCTTGAAGGGTGATTTCTAGGTTCTTTCTTTGATCATGACTTTAAGGTAGTCCAATAATTTTTAATTGTCTCTCCTAGATCTATTTTTCAGGTCAGTGGTTTTTCCCGTGAGATATTTCACATTGCCTTCTATTCTTTCATTTGTTTGGCTCTGTTTAACAGCATCTTGATTTCTCATAAAATCATTAGCTTCCATTTGCTCCAGTCTAACTCTGAAGGAATGAATCTCCTCAGTGAGCTTTTGAGATTCTTTTTCCATCTGGCAAATTCGACTTTTTAAGGCATTCTTCTCCTCATTGCCCTTTTGGGCCTCCTTTGCCATTTGAGTTAGTCTATTTTTTAAGGTGTTGTTTTCCTCAGTCAGGCTGTTGACCCTCATTTCATACTTTTCCTGCATCCTTCTCATTTCTCTTTCCAATTTTTCCTCCACTTCTCTTATTTGATTTTTAAAGTCCTTCTTAAGGTCCTTTATGGCCTGTAACCTGCTCATGTTTTCCTTTGGGGCTTTTGGAGCAGGATTTCTGACCTCACAGCCCTCCTCCTGTTCTATGCTTCAATCTTCTTTGCCCCCAAAGTAGGAGTCTAAGGTTGCATTTTTCTGTTTAATTTGTTTCCTTTGCCTTGGCATGTTGCCACTTAATTACTTGATTTGGGGGCTTGTTGCCATGGTATGGCTTTGGCGCTAGACTGGGGAACTTTCGCCCCGAATGTGTGGGGGGACAACTTCCATTTCTGGCAAGCTGGAAACCCACCCACAATCTGCACCCCAGATCACAATCCAGATCCAGGGAGGTTAAGGCAAGAGCGATTACCCCCCCCCAAGACTGATCACTGGATCTCCCTATAGTTCGCAGGCCAGGAGCTAGAGCTGCCTCTGAAAACTACAAAATGGCATGTCTCCTCAGTGGCTTCTAGCCCCCAGGGGAGGAAGCTGACATGTTCCCCAAATACTGGTCCCAAAGTCCATAGGGCACTAACCTCTCACTTTGTCCTAGGCCTGTCTATGTTGATAATTCTGGAATCGCCACAGCTGCTGGAGTTCTGGGGTCCCTCCAGCCAGCTGCTGTTCCGGTGGCCCTGGGCTAAAACTGCGACTCAGGCGGACCTGTGCTCAGCTCCCCGCACACTGCGAGCTGCGCTGCCGGCTCCCAGAGTGCTGCGCTGGGCTGGTCATTCCTGCAGGGCTGCTGGGCTGTCCTCAGTGGGAGGTTAGCTTCTCTGTGTCGTTCTGTGGGTGCTGGGGATCCAGAAGTTGTTCAGAGTCCCCTTTTACATAGTTTGGAGGTGATCTCGTCCTCTGATCTTTTAATGTAGAAGGTGCACTATAATATGGATGAACTTTATAGACTGTCCATGCAATGAAATATCATAATTTGGATAAAAGGAATTATTCAGTTCCTTCCTCCACTGGAAACAAAAGATAAGTAAGTTGTGTTTGATCTAGCTCCACAGAGATTAATCACAATTCATCTCAATGGAATCAAATCTGTCCTCAATCAGTATACAATATATTAGGGCATGTCAGACTTGTATACAAATATTCATAAAGCAAAACAGAATGTGGTAAATGTTATAAGAAAGAAAAGAAAGAGAAACTAATATGAATAATATTGACACACATACAAATACAAAATGTGCACAATATAGCAGATAGGTGAAGGCACAGTAGTTGTGGGGAGGGGTTTCATGCAGAAAGCGGTTCTTGAACTGTATCTTGAAGAAGCTGATGGATTGGATGAGGTGGAGTTGAGGACGAAGATTATTTCAGGGATAGATGATGGCCAGTCCAAAGGTATAGAGACTGGTGATGACCATTTTATTCCCCCTTATTTGATTCCCTATGTCACTCTTCTCCAAAATTATTACAAGCCTGTTCTTCTCTTCGTCCTCTCATACTTTCCCCTGTTCTAATTCTCCTAGCAGAGGACACCATCCCCTTTCTCTACTGAAAAACTGATACAATTCTCCATGACTTTCCTTTTCTTTTCATCTTAAAAACCTTGACAGGTTTCCTTAATCTCTCATTTTCCTGGTCTCCAATAAAGAGATATTCCTTCTTCTTCCAAGTCCAGCTTTTCTCCATATGCACATTATTCCACCCCCTCTCATTTTATAATCCTCTAATCTTCTCCAGCATATTGAACAATTCCTCTTAATAATCTTCAACCTCTCCCTATCCTCTTGTTTCATATAAACTGTCTTCAAACATATCCAAGTATCCTCCATCCTTAAAGAATATTTACTGGGTTCTTCTACTCCCTAAAGCTTAGCCAAAATCCTAGAGAGAAAAAAACAACAACAACAAAATAATGCAGAACTACAATAAAAAAAAAACTTCTATTAACATTGCCTTCATTTCCTTTCCCTCCCTCATTCCTTAACAGTTTGCATTCTGGTTTATGATCTCATCACTCAAACACTCTAACTCTTCATTCTCCTTTACTCAATATGTTTATCCAGTTACCAAATATTTATGTTTCTGTACCACAACAACTGATATATTCTCTTTACTCATTCAGCGCTGACTTTATTTTTCCCCACCCTTTATTGAACTTGGTAGGGAGAATGTTAAGTGGTCACTACTTCTATTGGAATCCACTGTGCCCAGTGACCAAGTAGTCTGTAGAGGAAACCATATTTTTCTGTATCATTTCAATAAATACCTTTCTGTAAATCATAATTGATGTTTAAGTTAGTTGATAGTGGAGAGATGATAACTCATCAAATGACATTGAAGGAATGTACAATGAAGACCTATGAGTAATATTAGTAAACATCTGATAGAAGCTTGTCAAAAATTATACTTATAAACTTGAGGGGAGAAGTAGTAGCTTTGCTATGGAGACCTAACTCAGAAGTGAGAATGTGATTTTGGAGTGTGGGCATTCTGCATCTTTTGCTCATCATTTGAACTGATAGTCTAGCTCCTTCACAAGCTTTTCCCAAACTGATCAGTGGGTTACTGAATGCTTTTCTTATCTTGACCTCTTCAAGACTTGGAACTCTTATAGTTCTTTCCCTTTTATGCCTAAAATGTTCTAATAGAAACACCTAGTTGTATTTTAATTTAATAGTTTCCAGGTTTTAAGAAAAAAATCATTCCAATATTTTTTAAAAAAAATATTACTCTTTCTACATAGTCTCTTCTTTAATTTGAATAGTCATTGCAAATGTCAAGATCCTAAAGGAGGTGGAGTATTGAGTATATATTTACAGATAGATAATCTAGTATTGCTTATTTTGGTGTGATTGAAGGAAGGGCACCTCTGTTTTCTTTAGCTTCTTTATTTGTTAGATAGAACAATGACAGCTGTTCCTGTATATTTCTATAATTTCTTTATTTCTGATGCGTCACATAAAATAGAGTGTGACTATTACTAAGCAGATAAAACATTGCTAAAATAAAAGGTATTATTAAATAGAAGTTAAATATAAAGGAGACAAAATAGATTTTGAGTCAGAATAACTATGACACCTAGAACTATAACTAACTAGTTGTATGAATTGGGGAAAGTTGATTAACTTCTTGAAAAGCTATTGATCTTATCTATAAAATGGGGATAAGATTATCTATTCTATTTAACTCACAGAGTCAGTATGAGGATCAAATGAGACAGTTGCATTAAAGTGTTGCATTAAAGTGTAAAGGAAAACACAAATGTGAGGGATCATGATGATAGTTATGATGACAACGATGGTTAGGATGATGATAACAGTGAAGATGAGAACTAGAACTATTACTGTGTACTGACAATGGTTTATAAGAAAAATGTTTAGGGTTTAATAATCTTATTCTCTTTTATACATATCTCCTTTAAAAAAAGTGAATGTATCTCCCCTCTACTGCCTTTCACAGTAGAACAATTAAAAATACAAATCTTCACAAGTATGCACAATCTAGTCAAAACACATCCCCACATTGCACATGTCCAAATACATGTGGTTATCATTCTGGTTTAAAAGTCCATCACTCTCTAGAAGGAAGGGGTTGGCATTAGTGACTCCTCTTCAGTCCATTGGCTTCATGGTTTATCATTGCATTAATTTGGTTTCTAAAGTGCTCTCTAAAATTATTCTAAGCCTACTCTTCTCTTAGTCTTCTCATACCTTCTCCCATTCTCTAAGACTCAGCAGGCTCTGTATCCTGGTGCTTGATGAGCTCAAGCCAATTAATTTCTTGCTACCAAGATGTTAGTCATTTTATTCTTTTGTCTTCTTTGCCAATCTAATCATTTCGAAGTGGAACGTCAGAGTTGTTTTAATTTGTATCTCTTTAGTTAAAGTGATTCGGAACATTTTTTATGTAGTTACTGATATTTTGGGTTTTTCCCTATAAAATTATCTGTTCAATATCTTTATCTTAGGGAATGACTTTTAGTCTTTTACATTTTAATCAGTTACCTATCTTGGATAAGAGAATTTCATAAAAACTTCACTGCAATAATTTTCTCCAATTACATGTTTCCCTTTTAATTTTAGCTGAATTAGATTTGATTGTGCAGAAGTTTTTAAAATAATTTTTCAATTTTATAATTTTTCAATTTCATATAATCATAATGTTATGTTTTATTTTATGCAATCCTCTCTGTCACTTGTTTGCTCATGAACTTTCCCCCATCCATAGATATGAAGGATAATGTTTTTCTTATTCCTACAATTAGCTTATGTTAACTTTGATGTCCAAGTCATGAGTCAATTTAATGTTTATCTTGGTATATGGTATGAGATATTGTTGTATAGTATAACAAGTTACTACCAGATTTACTTCCAATGATTTTTTTCTTTTTAAAAATTATTTTTTAGTTCACATCATTCATTTCCACAATATTTTGAATTATGAATTTTCTCCCCATTTTCCCCCTACCAACCACCCCCAAAATAATCCCACTGAATATCCCCTCCCCTAATCTGCTCTCTCCCATGTCTTCCCCCATACACCCTCCATCTTTCCAATAGGGCATGGTGAATCTCTATGCCCCAGTGCCTGTACATCTTGTTTTTCATAAGTTACAAATATCATTTTCCATGTAGGAATGTAAGTAGTTCAGCTTTGAAAGGTTCCTTATGATTTCTTTTTCCCTGTTTACCTTCTTATGCTTCTCTTGCTTCTTGTATCTGGATGTCAAATTTTCTATGCAACTCTGTTGTTTTCATCAAGAATGCTTGAAAATCCTCTATTCCATTGAATGACTGTATTTTCCCCTGAAATACGATGCTCAGTTTTGCTGGGTAGGTGATTATTGATTTCAATATCAACTCCTTTGATCTCTAGAATATCATATTCCAAGCCCCTCTTTCCCTCAGTGTAGAAGCTGCCAGATCCTGTGTTATCATGATTGTGTTTCCACAATATTCAAGTTGTTTTTCCTGGATGCTTGTAATATTTTCTCCTTTATCTGGGAACTCTGGAACCAGGCTATAATATTCCTAGGAGTTTTCTTTTTAGGGTCTTTTTCAGGAGGTGATCAATGGATTCTCTCAACCCCTTTTTTGCCCTCTGGTTCTAAAACATCAGGGCAATTTTCCTTGAGAGTTACTTGAAGGATGATTTCTAGGTTCTTTTTTTGATCATGGCTTTCAGGTAGTCCAATAATTTTTAAATGATCTCTCCTGGATGTATTTTCCAGGTCAGTGCTTTTTCCAATGAGATATTTCACATTGCCTTCTATCTTTTCATTTGTTTGGATCTGTTTAATAGTATCTTGATTTCTCATAAAGTCACTAGCTTCTATTTGCTCCACAATTCTGAAGGAATGATTTTATTCAGTGAGCTTTTGAGATTCTTTCTCCGTCTGGAAAATTTGACTTTTTAGGCATTCTTCTCCTCATTGCCTTTTTGAGCCTCATTTGCCATTTGAGTTAGTCTATTTTTTAAGGTTTTATTTTCTTCATTCAGGTTGTTGACTCTCATTTCATAATTTTCTTGCATCATTCTCATTTCTCTTCCCAATTTTTCCTCCACTACTCTTATTTGGTTTTCAAAATCCTCCTTAAGCTCCTCTATGGCCTGTAAGCAGCTTATTCTTTTGATGGAAGCTTTTGGTGCAGGAGTTCTGACTTTGCTGTCTTCCTCCTATTCCATGCTTTGATCCTTTTTGTCCCCAAAATAATAGTGTAAAATCAGATTGCTCTGCTTTCTCTGCTTCCTTTGCTTGCTCGTGTTGCCACTCAATTACTTGACTTTTGAGCTTTTGCAACAGTAGAACTCTGCTACCAGAGGGGGAAGATTTGTCCCCAATTACTGGGATTTTCTCAGCTGCCAGAAGTATTAATTGGCTGCCCTTTCTGAAATCTCCACATGCTCTGGCACACTGGTCACACATCCCAGGATCTCCACCCCAGACAGTGATCCAGATTTGGATCAGGTTAAAGCAAGAGTGATTACCCCTCAGACTGGATGCTTGGTCCCCCTACAATCTGCAAGCCAGCAGCTCTGAAGCGGCCACAGGGCAGCAGCTGCAACCATGCACCTCTGCCACCTCTTGCCCTTGAGGTAGGATCCTGGACTGCACTCTTCTATCACCTCATTTCAACAGAGTTCCCCACTGGAATTTTACTTTCTCTTTGTCTTTTATGAGTTGAGTAGTCTGGAAATTGCCACAGCTGCTGGTCATTCACTCTCCTGAAATCTGCTGTGGCTTGTATGAGCTGCTGGTTGGGGCTACCCTGGGATTGACAGAGCTCATGTGGGATTTTGCACAGCTTCCAGCATGGTGAGATAGATCCTTCCTGTTGGCCTGCCAGTCTGCCTTCAGCAGGAGATTTGTTTCTCTCTGTTACTTTGTGTGTTCTGTAGCTCTAAAATGTGTTTAGAGTCATATATTATATATATTGAAGGTGGTTGAGGTGGGAGTTCACAGGCTTTCCTGCTTCTACTCCAGCATCTTGGCTCCATTCCCCCACTGCCAAAACATTTTGGTAAATAAAGATTAACTCAGTTCAATTTGAAGGTCAAACCAATGAACTTGGGGGTCCAATTTATAATAACAGAAAACATTATTAAGTAAAAGAAATGACTAAATATTTGTGTAAGTCCAGATTTCCATTTACATCAAGCTTAAACAAATAAGGCATGACCGTAATTGTAATAACCATGAATGTCAGTGGTTTTACCTATCCATTCGTCCTCTTTCTTCTCTTTGTGATATGGATATAATTTATACCATCTGCAATCAGAATGATAAGAAATCAGTCCACATAGCTCTTAAAGGGTATTAGGTTTAATGGAAAGTATTTCATAGAATTGTAGACACCAAAATCACTTGCTCAGGAAAGTTAAGATAGTAGGTTCTTGGTGAAGGACAACATAGATCAGAAGACATGTGGTACAGAAGAAAAAGCACTGGTTTTGGAGATAGAGGGTTTGGGTTCAAATGCCAACTCTTATGACCCAGTACATTTCTGATCTTGGTCAAATCAATTAAACCTACTTAAGCCTCCCTGGGCTTTGGTTTCCTCAACTGGAAAATGGAAGGTTTGTACTAGAAGGCCTCTGACATCCCTTCAAATTCTTGGTCTATGTCTTAGGAGACTGAGATTTCTTGTTGTACCTTGAACTTACCCAGTAATTGAGAGAAGGAAGGACAAGGCAGTTCTACGCAGAAACACTCTACAGTCTAATGTCAAACCCCAGGGAGATTCAAACTCAATGCTTTGGAGTAACTTTGGATACCCAAAGGAACTTATTAAATCTTTGCCTTCAACTTACAAGTCTTCAATTTTTAATTTCATTCTTTACTTTCATTCTTTACACTTGAAAATACCATAGTTAATGAGGAGAGTTTTGTTATCTTCCCTTTCATTAATTACTTTGAAAAAGTAAAAATGTAAGCCAGAGAGAGGGAATTCCAGACAGAGGGAAACCTTATGACTGAGAAAGACCAAAAAACCCCAAACCCACAACTCAATATACCTCTCATCCCTACGGTCAAATTCTGCTTTTCTCCAGGTAAAATAGGTTAGAGTACTAGCTAAGTGATTGTGATAGACTAAAGAAGGGGGTATACGAATATATAGGAAACCCTAAGAAAGAAACATACCTGGATTCCCTTAGAGTCAAAGGTAAAGTGGGAGATGCGGGTAGAAGGCCTTGGGGAGGAGTCAAATTCTATGCTCTGAGTGCTTATGGATCATATAGCAGTAAGCCAGCTCCCTTTATCAAAAAGTCACATGGGCATAAATTTTAACTGACAGTATTTTGTGCTTATCAAGAGAGGCCAATGCTTCAAGTTGGGATAAGGAAGGCGTGGGAAAGTAGGGATAGGGCAACTGTAGGAACTCACTCCCAACATTCACTACTCCCTCTCAGTGTATCTGGATTTTTTTTTTACTGATGAATCTGATTTTCTTCTGAGAGCTTAGGATAGTGAGAAGAAAATTTAGGCTTACAGGAGTCTCTCTGATGTCTCTCTTTTTTTCTTAATACTGTAATTTTAAGTGAAGAAGACTCAATAAGGTATTCAAGAATCCACCTCAGCATCTCAAAGACAAGAAGGCTTTGTTTCTGTTTATTCTAATTTGTGTACATTTGAAATCACTTCTTTTTTTAAAATAAGAACAAACTTGTTCCTTTCCTGCATAGAAATCCTTTCTTTTGTGGTATCAGATTCTTCATTATATGCCTATAGACAGTCAAGGGCTAAATCAGGAGACCTGAGTTCAAATCTGGCCTCAGATACTTACTAGCTGTGTGGCCTCAGGGAAGTCACTTAATCTCTCTGTCCCAGTTTCCTTAACTGTAAAAATGGGATAATAGCACCTACATTGCAGAGCTTTTGTGAGGATCAAAAAAGAATATTTTTAAAGCTCTTAGCATAGTGTCTGGCACATAGTAGATGCAATCTAAAAACTTATTTCCCACCTCCATTATCAGTCACCACTGGCTACCCCTTTTACATTTTCACTGCAACCCAAGTTGGTGTTCCTCAAACCAGAAACTCTTGACTCTGGCCATTTTTTGCTAGTTAGTTCCCATGTCTACAATTTTTGTCCTTTTCCTCCTTCAAGTCCCATCTAAAATTCTATCTTCTATAAGAAGCCTTTGGTAATTCCCTTTAATTCTAATAATTCTCTGATATTTTAATTATTTCAAATTTAAGCTGTACATAGCTTATTTGTACATACTTGTTTGCATATTGTTTCCCCTATTAGAATGTGAGTTCTTTGAGACCAGAGATTATCTTTTGCTTTCTTTGTATCACTAGCACTTAGCACAGTGACTGGCACATAAAAAACGTAGAAAAATGCCATAGTTTATTAAATAAATATACACATATATGAATATATACATATTTGCACATGCATATTTACATGTATAAAAACTATATATGAAAGTATATATACAAAATATATTAATGAATAGATAAATATAGAGGTATGTTCATCTATCCCAGACATTCAGAAAGCTCTGTGTGTGTGCATGTATGTATGTCTTCTCATCTTCTGACAACTGTTTCATCTCCTTATTTTTAGTGAAAATTTATATGAAGATTCTTCTTGAAGAATTGTATTTTAACAATTTTAAATTTCAAACGTTCAAGAAATCAGACATAGTGTCACAAAAGGATAGAGAATTGGTCTCTGAGTCAAGAAAGTTTGGGTGAGCAAGCCATCTAGCAATCTCACTTCTTCATTGCCCTTGGGTGATTCTCTCCTTCAGTTCTTTGGAGACTGTAAAGTACCATGATTGGCAGCCATATAACATTACCAGGGAGTATAAATGTTTAAAACATCGGCTTTCATTTGAGGGAGAAGCTTCAAGACATTAAAATGCAATTTCTCAATGGTAATCTATTTTTCCTTCCTCTTCCTATTCAATAAGTCCAGCTCAATGTCCATGCAGTGCCTAAGATGAATATAGTGGTGGCTAAGTGCTATAGGGTGTCTTTACAACTTCATGACATAGTTTGAACAATAGACTTTATATGTAGAGTTTTTTTTGGGGGGGTCTGTTTTAGGTAAGTAGGCCACACAGCATTTAGCAATGAAACTGAAAATCTTTTAAAGCACTGAAGTTTGAAACATGAAGTAACACATTACTTGTATGAGTATGGTCCTTGGGCCTTTCCATATTCTTCTTCATAGGCTGCCTCTTTTACTCCTTCCACTTTTCCCCTTCCATCCATTTTCCTCCCATCTCCACTACTCTTATTATGTGCATCCTTTGCTGTCTTCTTTATTTTGACCTACTTCCTTCCCTTTGGGCCTTTCCCTTATGTTTCTTTCGTTTTTCTTCTTCTCCTTTCCTCTCCTTTCCAACATTTTTAGGGAGACTTAAAATGATCTAGTGAGTTCTCACTGCCAGTTCTCTAAATGAAATTGCTGTGGAGGATAGGGGTTAAGTAATATGCCCAAAGTCAAACAAAGAGTTACTGACATCACTTTAAGTTTCATTCTTTTTTGTTACTATTTTTTTTCCTGCTCCCTTATACCAACAATGTGCCTCCACAACCTTTACACAACTGCTTCTTCACTGTGGTACTAATTATCTGTCTTTTACTCCTTTTAAAACTGTCTCCAAGGATTCAAGAGAAAAAAGTTATTTGAGTGTGGAGGGAGAAGAAACAAAGAAAGATTATAGAAATATCAATGAAGAGTCTAAAGAATATGTTCAAGAGATATAGTTTTATTATTTTAAAGTACATTGAGTAACACTGCTAACAGAGGAAGGGGAACACTATCATATATATTAGATGATATGTAGCATCATTGAATTTTAGAGTTAAAGGAGTCTTTGGTGATCACTCACTCAAAACTGGACGTGAGGCAGTAATCCTCTCTTCAGCATCTCTAAAAATCTTCAGTGTTGGGGAACTCATTATCTAATTAGGGAGCCCATCCCAGTTCTAGAGAGCTCTAACAATTAGGTAGTTTTTCCTTATTTTGTTTCCATATAAACTTCCATAGGTTGTTCTTAGTTTTTCCTTCTGAGGCCAAGAAGACCAATTCTCTTCCTCTGTGGTAGAATCTGAAGACAATAATCTTATCACTCACCCTCCCACCATCTTTCTCAAGTCTCTTCTCTAAGTTAAAAATCTCTAATTCTTTTAATTCATCTTCATATAATGTTACTTAGCATACTGTCAGCATCTTTGCCTACCTCCTCTTGATGGATTCCAGCTGGTTAATATTTTTCCCAAAATAGCATGTCCAGAACTGAACATTTTAAGTGATATAATAGATAAACCTATTTATTTAAACACATTCACTACTTGACTGCAAATGTTCTTACTGAAAGTCTATATTCTTAGACATGTTTACACTAGCCTGAGTAAATTTTCATTGTTTTTATGTGATAATTACTTTCGTCTTCTATGAATGGCCCATGGAAATATGGCTTACCTATGAAGAAACTAGTCATGATAGATTCCCTAATTGCTATGTGTAACAACTGCTGTCTTTGGTTCTCTGGCAGGCCCTTCACACAAAGATGTGCTTATCTGTGTACTTTTATTATTATAATTATGATTAAGAAGAAATGTATTGACCTATTTTTAGATCTTTGTCCTAATATAAATCCTCTTTCCTTGATTTTCTGATGTTTCTCACCTCTCCACCCCTTGCTTAGCCTTAATCATCCCATCCAGCATCCCAGCAAATCCTAAACAATCTTCTAAATACAACTATGTCCACGAAGTTGAAGAAGAAAAGGGATGGTGCCAATCTTCTTTCTGAGTTTAAAGCACATCTTCTGCTCATGGAAGAAAGCTAGCTTATGGGTTTAACCTATGTGTCCCAAGTATCAGGAATTCATTCATTCATGTATTCAACCAATAATTTTTTGCTGAGCACTAAAAGTGTGCTGGCAAATGACTAGCTTTCTGAAAAAAATTATATACACAACACACTTTTAGTTTAATTTGAATTATTATTATTTATTTTGTGAGCACTCTCTTAAATAAAAAAAAAAACGTCCTGATTTGTACTACTGGCTAATTTCAGAAATGTAAATATTCACACTGAAAATTTCACAATATACTCTCACAAGTTGGTTATAGCTGCTTCCAGCACACATCTACTGAGCATTGTAGTTAATCCATTCTGTGATGGTGCCGAAAGGCACACAAGAGAAATAAATCATATAGTTTCTGGTATTAACGAACTTATGACCTAGTTAAAGAGACAAGGAATACACATATTAAATATTTAAATTATAATACAAGGCAACATTTGCTTAACTGAAAAAAATGAATGATAAAGTCATCATTTAAGCTTTATGGTGAGTCTACATAGGATGAAGCCAGAAGGGAAAAGAGGGGAAATAATGAGTATATCTTGATATATCATTTATGCAACACACATGGAGAGAGCAGAGGCTATGGTTCATAAGGGTAAGAGATTCCTATTTGGTGGAAAAGTTGTGTAGATAAGTCTAACGAAAAGAAAGAAAACCAAATGAAAGCGGGAAGAGGAACAATCTATGGTTCTCATCTCTTTTTTTTTTCTCCTGGATTGATTTGGGAAAAGTAATTTTTGAAAACTATAAAATTCAGTAAGAAAATGAGAGATAGGAAGACAAATTCATAACAGGAGGAAAATCAAAACAGTGGAAGGTGGGGGATAAGTGGCTATTTTCAGTTCTAGTTAAGTCAATCCTATAGTTAGCCATTTCTCCTATGTATGTAGACATTTGTGTATGCATATTTTGGGGGTCGTCTTTTGCCAATCACCACTTCCTCCCCTTCAGAGAACTTTCAATAATATTGATAGACTGAGATTTGGAATGAGTACACTGAAACCTACATTTCTGTTTTCTAATGTTTTCCCAAACTCTGGCCTGAAAATAACTCCTTTACTTCCTCCAAATTTTACTTTTTTCTTTATGGATTACATTCCTTTCTTTTGCAACATTCTTTTTTCCCCTTCTGTTTTGAAAAAAATTTATTATTAATACCTTACATTTTAAAGAAGATAAGGTGCTATGGAAATAAGTTGATTATCCTTCATTGTCCTTAATGAAGAAATCCAATTCCTTTATTTTCTTAAGGTGAGTTTCCTTCTTGAGAATCAGCATAGTATCATGGAGACAGCACAGGATATGAATTCAGGAAAGACCTATGCTTGTATTCTAGCTCTGATGCTTATTTCCCTAGATTAGTAGTTCTCTCTCTGTCTCTCTGTCTCTGTCTCTCTCTGTCTCTGTCTCTCTCTCTCTCTCTCTCTCTCTCTCTCTCTCTCTCTCTCTGTCTCTCTCTCTGTCTCTCTCTCTCTGTCTCCCTCTTTTTCTTTTTCTGTGTCTCACTGAATTTCTTCTACATAGGAAACTCTCAGTGAGAAATTTCTCCACTAATGCAGATAATCAACTTAGAGTCTTGGAGATTTGCCTGGGACACACTGAGGGGTTAAGTAACTTGCCTAAGGACCCAGTCTTTTTTTTTTTTTAAAGCAATTGGGGTTAAGTAACTTGCTCAAGGTTACATGGCTAGTCATTATTTTATGTGTGGGTGCTCATTTTCTGAGGCCGGTTTCGATCTCGGATCATCCCAACTCCGAGACCAGTGCTCTTACTCACTGCAACACCTAGCCTCCCCGAGGACCCAGTCTTGAATGCAAGTTTCTCACCTCTGAGGCCAGTTTCCTATCAATTTTGCCATACCATCACTTATCCTTACCAAGGAAAAAATCCCTGTAGTCTCCTAATGGATAGCAGACCTATTATTTCAGATTTAAGAAGCATACCTGGTGTAGGGACATCTGCTAGCTCAAGGAAAAGCTGATTTTAGCTGTTCACTTTTTTCAACACCAGAGGAAAAAGATAATTTAGCTGGCTAAAAGTTAATTGCCATTGCTTTTCATATTTCTGCAAAATGTTGCAGGAGCAGGGTCAGGCTCACATTCTATATGTTCTCTATTAGAAAGTATTCTGAATCCGAGCAGAGGAGAATGAGTAGCAGAAAAAAAATGTTGAGAAATATTCCCAGCCTCTAACTCAGCTCTGGAGGCAACTTTTTTCCTAGCAATAATTCCATCTTTCTCCTTGGCTCGCTCATGGTAACTCATGGTCTCTGACAATTGCTATAGTTTCAAATGAAGGGCTGATGGAAGGATCTTGTGAAAGCTTAAAATTTAGAGTCAAAAGGAGTCTTAGAGATCAATCTTTTCCAGACTTCTCATTTGAAAGATGATAAAAATTAGGCCAAGAGAGAAGTGATTTTCCTAAACATATAGTAAAACCCAGATCCACTGACTGAAAGCATCCTGGACTGTTTTGAGTCTACCATAGTGTCTCTTTCTAAGTGGAGACAGTCAGTATCTCTATACAAGTCTGTTAGTTCTAACACTGATACATTGCCAAGTCCCATGACCAGAACTTGCTTTCCTCATGGAACGTCATCACCTAGTCCCCTTATAAAGGTTAAGTAATGCTCCAAACTCCAGAAATCCTGATGCCAAAGAAGGTTCTATCTGCAGAGGTACAAGTTTATTACTAACTTTTCTATCCTTTTTGGTAGGTTCCCTACCCTTGTTCTAGAGAAGCATGGAATAACAAGCAGGGAGAGATTCTAGAGAGTATCTACTCCAAACACTACATTTTACATGTAATAGAAATTAACCTATAAATACAACGTGGCTTTCCTCAGGTCACAGTTGGACCTGGAGTAGATCTGCTCACTCCCTTCTTGATGTCATTTCCATCTCACCATATCATTGGGCAAGTGCTAAATTGGAAGGGTCATGGAAATGGGTTATAGTACATATCAAGGGGGTGGACTAACAGCAGGTGAGTCTCTAGGCCCATGGCACAGAAGTCTTCTCAGAGCCCGTTTCACTTCCTTATTCCTCAAGGTGTAAATGAAGGGGTTGAGCATGGGGGTGACAATTGTGTAGAAAACAGCTGGGGCTCCTATCCCTGCCCCACTAGAGCGTGGCTGAACATAGATACATATGGGAGGCATATAGTAGAGGAATACCACTGTAAGGTGTGCTGTGCAGGTAGAAAAGGCACGGCGGCGGCCATCTGCAGTACGAATCCTTAGCACTGAGGCCACAATGAAGACATAGGAGATGATGATGAGTAAGAGGCAGCCTGCAGCAACAATGCCGATGTTAGCCAACATGACCAGCTCATTAAGGCTAGTCTCTGTGCAAGCCAGCTTCAGGACAGGAGGGATGTCACAGAAGAAGTAGGCAATGTGGGAAGGACCACAATAGGGGAGGTGGAAGGTGAGGGAGGTGTGGATGGCAGAATGTATGGCACCAGTGGCCCAAGTAGCCCCTGCCAACCCTGCACACACCCTCTGACTCATAACAACTGGATATCTCAATGGCTGACTGATGGCCAAATATCTGTCATAGGCCATGACAGTATAGAGGAAGCACTCAGTACTGGCCAGGAAGTGGAAGCAATAGAGCTGAATAGCACAACCCCCAAAGGATATCACCTTTCCTTCTGGAGTTAAGAGCCCTGCCAGGACCTTGGGTACAGTCACTGTGGACAGACAAGCATCCAAGAAGGAGAGGTGGCCCAGAAAGTGGTACATGGGAGAGCGGAGATGAGGATCCAAGCTCACTGTCAGCAGGATTAAAAAGTTCCCCACCACAGTGATGGTGTAGATGAGGAAGAAGAGGAAGAAGAAAAATATGGGGTGCTCTGATGTGTTTGCCAGCCCCTCCAGAATGAAGTGGGTCACCAGTGTTTGGTTTGGCCACTTTGTCTCCATGGTCCCCTCTTTGATAAGGACAACTGAATTACTGCATCCCCTTATACTGCCTCGATGTATTTCCTTATCCTTTCCCCAGTTCCCAGACTAGTTTTGCTCTAACTGTGAATTTTAAGTCTTCCCATAAAATCATTGTAACAATTCAAATGTTGCCTGCTCCATGAACAAGAAGTCCTTACTTACTCCATTGTCTGCCAACCTTTCCCCTTGGAAACAAGCTTGCCTTTTAGACTTTACATTGAACTTTGTTTTGTTCTTCTCTTGGGCACTTAGCATATAGGTTGTCATAATTATGTGTGTGTGTGTGTGTGTGTGTGTGTGTGTGTGTGTGTATGCGTGTGGTTTGTCTGTGTCTATGTGTGTGTGATTTTTCTGTTGATTTTTAAGTTCACTTTAAAAATTCACAATTTTTTCCCCTTCCAGTGCCTGGAAGTATCCCTTCTCACATAATAGACACTGAATATTAGTCAAATTAAATTCTAGCCCCTTTTTTGTCACTTGATAGATAATTTAGAGGATACCTTATCACTCCTGAAATATGATAATTCATTGGGTGCTAATATAATGACCTTGTTCCGTTGTCAACGTGCATTGAAGGAAAAGAAGATAGGGTTACCTGGATGGTATCAGTAGTCCCTAATATCTTGCTATTCTATCTTCTTCCTGTCTCACTCTCTTAATGTTGAGAATGACAGATTTGAGTCATTTGAATGTCAGTCTTGGACGCTGAGTTGAGTTTCCTACTCAGAGAGAGCCAGTGTGCCTAGGTGGGACTGCAAGTCACCTCTTAGTAGCTTTCCAAAGGAGCTGGCTCTCTTCTAGGTGCTGTTGGCCTTCTCTTTCTTTGTAGATTTCTTCTCTAAAGCCTGTAGTTTCGAGTGAGCAGCATTTTATGTTTAATATACCACTTAGGGGATACCATTCAGCCTCTTGGGAAGCTTTGGGTGAATCTTGGACATGACATCTCCTGGGTATTTGCGGTCCAGATTTTATTTCATTATTGTGGAGAGAAATCCATACTATGCCAGACCATATGGAGAGTAGCAGGCAATTATACACACTAACACTGATTGTAACAATGAAATCTTTAAGGGTTGACTGAATAATTATCATAAGAATTATTGCACCAAATTATCTCCACAAAAGAGGAGAGACGCCCCATCCCCAATGGGCTTTGGAACTGGGGTTATAGTAGAGCCAATTAATTTTTTAATCACTGATTTGGATGGTGTGTTTATGAAACTTGAAGATGTCACAAAACTGGAGGGATAGTTAATAGAGTGACTGACAATCAGAATGCAAGAGGATTTTGATAGACTAGAGTACTGGTCTGAATATAAGATAAAATCCCATAAAGTCTTATACTTAAGTGCAAACATATTCACACTTTTATGTAAAGGTGTGGATATGTAGCAATTGTGAAAAAGATCTGGCTATTTTATTTGGTAGTAAGTGCCAGATGATTCTTTGAAAAAAAATAAGTTAATTTATTTATTTTTAGTTTTCAACATTCACTTACATAAGTTTTAAATTTTCTCTCCCTCCAGCTTCCTTCTCCCCAAGATGGCATGCAATATGATATAAGTTCTACATACATATTCCTATTAAACATATTTACACATTAGTCGTGTTGTATAGAAGAAGAAGAATGTATGGGAGGAACTGTGAGAAAGACAAAAACAAAACAAAACAAAACAAAAAAAGAAAATCATCTGCTTTGTCCTGCTTTCAGACTCCATTGTTCCTTCTTTGCCTGTGGATGGCATTTTCCATCGTGAGTCCTTTAGAATTGTTTTAGTTCCTTGCATTGCTGAGAAGGGCTAAGTCCATAAAAGTGAGAAATCACACACGTAACTATTACCATGTACAATATTCTTCTGGTTCTGCTTACTTTACTCAGCATCAGTTCATATGAGTCTTTCCAGGTTTTTCTGAAGTTGGCCTGTCCATTTCCCATAGCACAACAGCATTCCATTACATTCATATACCCCAATTTGTTCAGTCATTCCCCAATAGATGGGTATCCCTTCAACCTCTACTTCCTGGCCACCACAAAAAGAGCTTCCATAAACATTCTTGCACATATGGGCTCTTTTTCCATTCTTATGATCTCTTTGAGATACAGCCCTCAAAATAGTATTGCTGGGTCAAAGGTTATGCACATTTTTATAGACCTTTGTGCTTAGTTCAAAATTGCTCTCCAGAATGGTTGGATCAATTCACAACTCTACCAACTATGATTCAATGTTCTGATTTTCCTACATCCTCTCCAACATTTGTAATTTTCCTGTCTTGTCATGTCAGCCTATCTGATAGGTATGATGTGATACTTCAGAGTTGTTTTGATGTGCATTTCTCTAATCAATAGTGATTGAGAGCATTTTTTCATATGAATATAGATAGTCTTAATTTCCTCCTCTGAGAATTGCTTGTTCATATCCTTTGACCATTTATCAGTTCGGGAATGATTCTTATTCTTATAAATTTGACTTAGTTCTCTATATATTTCAGAAACGACGCCTTTATCAGAGTTCTCTGCTTCCATCCTAATCTTGGTTTCATTGACTTTGTGCAAAAACTTTTCAATTTAATGTAATCAAAATTATCCATTTGGCATTTCATAATGTTCTCTATTTCTTGTTTTGGTCATAAATTCCTCCATTCTCCATAAATCTGAAAGGTAAACTATTCCTTGCTGCCCTAATTTGCTTATAGTGTCAACCTTTATATCTAAATCATGTGCCCATTAAGACTTTACTTTGGTATATGGTGTCAGATGTTATATGCCCAGTTTCTGCCATACCATTTTCCTGTTTTCCCAGCAGTTTTTGTCAAATAGTGAGCGCTTATCCCAGAAGCTGGGGTATTGAGGGCCAATGTGAGCCAGTCCAGTTACAGGTAGAGTATCATTCAGGATTACGCTAGACCCCACTACCCACGCAGGCTAATTATGGCTCAGGGTGTTGGCTCACCCTCTTTCTGTGACTAGCAAGGAAACAGGGCTTGATTACTGAGAAGTGACCACCAAAGATTGCTCAGCCACTCATAATTAAGTACAAGCTGGTTAATCCTTTTTTCTACGAGAAAACTGGATGCAACCACCTTTGTTATAAAAACCTTAATCCCAGGAAAAATAAATGGACTACCCTGATAGTTCCTACCTGGCTCCCATTCTCATTTCATTTCCATATTCTCATGTTTGGTCTGTACCCCTTTGGGGCAGCATTACTGGGTCTTTGGGTTTTATCAAACTGTAGATTACTATGGTCATTGACTACTGTGTCTTGTGTACATAACCTTTCTACTGATCTACCCCTCTATTTCTTATCCAGTACCAAGTAGTTTTGATAATTGCTCCTTTATAATACGATTTAAGAACTGGTATGGCTGGGTCACCTTCCCTAACATTTCTTTTCATGAATTCCCTTGATATTCTGGACGTTTTGTTCTTCCAGATGAATTTTGTAATTATTTTTCCTAAGTCTATAAAATAATTTTTTTGTAGTTTGATTGCTATGGCACTGAATAAGTAATTTTGGTAGAACTGTCACTTTTTAATAAAAAATATTAGCTTGGCCTAACTGTGAGCAACTGATGCTTTTCCTATTATTTAGATCTGACTTTATTTGTGTGGAGAGTGTTATGTAATTGTGTCCATGTAGTTCCTGGGTTTGTGTTAGCAGGTAGACTCTCAAATGTTTTATAATGACTTCAGTAACTTTAAATGGAATTTCTCTTGCTGTTGAATTTTGTTAGAAATGCTGATGATTTGTATGGGTTTATTTTATATCCTGCAACTTAGCTAAATTTGTTTAATGAAACTGTTGATTGGTTCTAAGATTGTTTGACCCACTAATTCTTTAGGATTAGATTATTTAGTTTTCAATTAATGTTTAGACTATCTTTCTATGATCCTTTATTACTTATACATTTTATTGCCTCATAATCTGAAAAAGATGCATTTAATGTTTCTGCCTTTCTTCATTGGATTGTGAGGTTTTTATACCTTAGTACATGATCAATTTTTGTATATGTAAGATGTACTACTGAGAAAAAAGTCTATTCCTTGCTATCCCCAATCAATTTCCCCCATATCTTCCTTTTCTAAAATTCTATTCACCTCCTTAACTTCTTTCTGGTTTAGTTTGAGTTTATATTTATCAAGTTCAGAGAGGGGGAGGTTGAGTTCCCTCACTAGTATAGATTTTCTGTCTATTTCTTCCTGTAACTCCCTTAACTTCTCTTCATAGAAGTTGGATGCTATACCACTTGGTGCATATATTGTTAGTAGTCATATTACTTCATTGTTGATGGTGCCTTTTAGCAGGATGCAGTTTCCTTCCTTATCCCTTTTAATTAGATCTATTTTTCCTTTTGCTTTGTCTGATTGCTACCCCTTCCTTGTTTTTACTTCAGCTGAAGCACCATATATTCTACTCCAGCCTTTTACCTTTACGCTGTGTGTATCCCCCTCTCTCAGATGTGTTTCTTGTAAACAACATCTTGTAGGATTAGAGTTTTTAATCTGTTCTTCTATCTGCTACAGTTTTATGGGAGAGTTCATCAATTCACATTCACAGTTATGGTTATTCTGTGTCTTTCTCACCATCCTATTTCCCCCCTATTTATCCTTTTATTTCTTCCTTTTCCTTCTTAAAAGAGTTTTGCTTTTCAGTCTTTCTGCTCTTCTATCAGCGCCCCCCCCCCATACTTTTTCTTTCCCCTTTCCCTTCCTGCTGCCTGTAGGGCAAGTTCGATTTGTATACCTGAGTATGTTGTTCCCTCCTGGAACCAATTCTGATGCGAGTAAAGTTCAAACACTGCTCATCTCTCTCCCTTCTTTGCCTCCACTTTAATATGTTTTTATTCCTCTTCATGTGATGTAATTTATACTTACTTTCTTTCTTCCTCCTTTCTTCTTCTCCCATTATAATCCATTTTACCTTTTCATTAGTTTTTTTTTGTTATCACAGTAGTTCATTTATATACACACCTTCTGTTTATGTATATGCCTTTAAATGTTGTAATAAAGATAAAATCTTCATGATTTGCAAGTATTATCTTCCTATGTAGGGATTGAAACAGTTTGCCCTTGTTGAATAACATGTTTTTTTTTCTTTCCTGTTTACCTTTTTTTATGCCTGTCTCAAGTCTTACATTTGCAAATCAAATTTTCCATTGAGTTCAATTCTTTTCATCAAGAATGTCTGGAAGTCCCCTATTTCATTGAATGTTCATTTCCTTGCCTGAAAGATTAAGTTCAATTTTTCTGGGTAGTTGGTCCTTGGTTGACAGTTCTACCAAAGAAATGACAGTTTTACCAAAATTACTTATCCTGAGCTTCTTTACCTCACAGAATATCATATTCCAAGTCCTCTGATCTTTTAAGGTAGAAGGCGCAATATAATACAGATGAAATTTATAGACTGCCCATGCAATGAAATATCACAATTTGGATAAAAGGAATTATTTAATTCCTTCCTCCACTGGAAACAAAAGATAAGTAAATTGTGTTTGATCTAGGTCCACAGAGATTAGCCACATTCCATCTCAATGAAATAAAATCTGTCAGACATGTATACAAATATTTAAAAAGAAAACAGAATGTGATAAATGTCATAAGGAAGAAAGAAAGAAGAAACTAACAACTAGTAACTCGAGTATCAATGCACATATGTTATAGAGGTGATGGAGACTTTTATTTTCTCCCTATGCTCACTCTTACTTTTGTATGAAGTGATTCGCTTCCAACTTACTCTACAATTCCTGCTACAAACGAGGTCCTTTTTCTGACTTCCCTGTTTCTGTCAATGAGCTTCAATCACATCTAAACATTCATTCTCAAAACCCCTGAGCCAACTTTGAATCATTTCCCTTCCTTGATACTACCACCAGTAACATAACCTAATATCTAGTTAGTCATCAAATTGTTTAGTATATTCCTTTAAAAAAAAAAGATCTATTCTTTCTTTAGGTATGTTCCCCCTAATGCATATTAGGTTGAAATCACCATAAATTTGAACTATTGAAATTGATTTTCAATTACTACAAATATTCTTCTCATCCAAACAACATAGCTATATTAATTTTCCTATGCACAGCACTGCTTTGATAGTTCCACTATTTTATTCAGAAAGCCTTAATAGTCTCCCAATATCTCACCCACCCCCACTCTTTCAAACTCCACTATTTTCCCACAGTACACCACCATACTTTAGTCACTTACGATTCATCTTTGACTCTCAATACCCCTCAGCCCACATATCCAATCATGATTTCTACATTTATTTAATTCTCAAATCGGTCTCTTTCCAACTCACAGAACCACCATCCTAACTTGGACCTTCAACAACTCCCTCTGAGACTTTTGCAATTGCTTTCTAATTGTTCTTTCTACCTCAGCCTCTCCTCTCTAAAATTTTTTCCACTAGTTGGGAAAATGATGTTTCTAAGGAATTTATATGCAAGGTTGTCTTATTATTAGAGGCAATGTAAGCATGTAACCTTGAATAAGTCAGTCATTCCCTCTCAGCTTAAGTTTTCATCAAGGTAAAGATGTTTTTGGAAGTAGCATGCTTTCTGACATATAAAAAAAAAAGCCAGGATTAAGAGTCAGGAGACTGCAATTCTAGTCAGAGACCTGGCATTACCCAAGAGACTTTGGCCAAGTCATTGTAACTCTTTACAAGTCAGTTCCTTAATCAGTGAAATAAAAGAGGGTAGAGTTGATGATCCTTGGACAAAGCAGATGATTCAGATATATTTGCTGAACATTGTAGAAAAAGTCTTGTCCAACCCTAAAAATTTGGATTCTATAAAGGTAGATTCATTGTCAATTTTAAAATTGGATGATCTAGCTTTAAAAATGGATATAGACATGAAAATTTATTTAAGTCAAACTTAATACAATTAAAAGTCAAGTCAATGAACTAGGGGATCCAATTGTTAAAGAGAGTCTTATGATAAAAGAAAACATCTTTTAAGTAAAGGAAATTACTAAATAGTTGTGTAAATCCAAATTTCCATTTATTTTTTTAAACAAATGCTTTATTAACTTCTGTTTTACATCATTCATTTCCGCCAAATTTTGAGTTACAATCATTTTCCCCCCATTATTCCCCTACCCAACCTCCCAGAATAGCAGTCCCACAAGATATCGCTTCCTCCAATCTGCTCTCTCCCATACCTTCTCCCATACCCCCTTCGACTTTTCCATTAGAGGAAGGTGAATCTTTGTGTCCCAATGCCTTCACATCTTATCTCCCAATTATAAGCAAAAGAGTATTAATAATGGTATTTATATATATATGAAACATTTAATGTTGAGACCTCGAATTTCAGATCCGTTTCCTTCCTCCCTTGTCACCCATTCCCTCTGGGGAGATAAGTAATTCAGTATATGTTGTACATGTCTAGCTATGCAAAACATTATCATAGTAGATATATTGTACAAAGCTGCTTATAATTCCCTCCCACTCATCCCACCCCCCACCTGGTCCATTCCTACATGATCCTGTCCCTCTTCTATAGTGGGTACTTCCAAACTCAACTCCCCCCAAGGATGCCCTCCCATCCATCATCCCTCCTCTCATCCCCCTTCCCCCTATTCTGCTGCAGGTTGAGATATCCCATTTAGTATGTATGTCATTCTCTCCCTGAACCAAATTCAATGAGAATGTGGTTTTTCCTTTTTTGCCTTCCTATTCTCCCCCTCCCCTGCAACCACTTCCCCTTGCTTCTTCTACATAAGATAGTTTACCCTACCCTGTCTCTCCCCATCTCCTCTTCCCACTTTCCTCTCTCATTTCATAATTTCATCCCTTGAGTATTCTCCCTTCCCAACAGATTCAACCTATGCCCTCTATCCATATATAACTGTAACCATCTACACACACATTCACATATGTATTCATATGACCACACACCCTTCTTCCATTATTTTCATAGTGAGAAAGATATCATCAGTCCCAGTTATTGCTTTTTCCATATAGGAATGTAAATAGTTCAACTTTGATAAGTTCCTTTTGATTTCTTTTCCCTGATTACCTTCTCAGGCATCTCTTGCTTCTTGTGTCTGGATGTCACATTTGCTATTCAATTCTGGTTTTTTCCTCAAGAATACTTGAAAGTCCTCTATTCCACTGAATGACCATATTTCCCCCTGAAACAAAATACTCAGTTTTGCTGGGAAGGTGACCCTTGGGTTCATTCCCAGTTCTTTTGCCCTCTGGAATATCATATTCTATGCCCTTCAATCCCTCAGTGTAGAAGCTGCCAGGTCCTGGGCTATTCTGATTGCGTTTCCACAATATTGAAATTGTTTCTTCCTGGCCGCTTGGAGTATTTTCTCCTTGATCTGGGGATTCTGGAACCTGGCTATCATATTCCTGGGAGTTTTCTTTTTGGGATCTTTTTCAGGAAGTGATCTCTGGATTCTTTCAACCTCTATTTTGCCCTCTGGATCTAAAACATCAGGGCAATTTTCCTTGAGAATTTCTTGAAGGGTGATTTCTAGGTTCTTTCTTTGATCATGGCTTTCAGGTAGTCCAATAATTTTTAAATTATCTCTCCTGGATCTATTTTCAGGTCAGTGGTTTTTCCCATGAGATATTTCACATTGCCTTCTAATCTTTCATTTGTTTGGATCTGCTTAACAGCATCTTGATTTCTCATAAAGTCATTAGCTTCCATTTGCTCAGTCTAACTCTGAAGGAATAAATCTCCTCAGTGAACTTTTGAGATTCTTTTTCCATCTGGCAAATTCGACTTTTTAAGGCATTCTTCTCCTCATTGCCCTTTTGGGCCTCCTTTGCCATTTGAGTTAGTCTATTTTTTCAGGTGTTGTTTTCCTCAGTCAGGCTGTTGACCCTCATTTCATACTTTTCCTGCATCTTTCTCATTTCTCTTTCCAATTTTTCCTCCACTTCTCTTATTTGATTTTTAAAGTCCTTCTTAAGGTCCTCTATGACCTGCAACCCACTCATGTTTTCCCCTGGGGCTTTTGGAGCAGGACTTCTGACCTCGCATTCCTTTTCCCGCTCTATGCCCCCAAAATAGGAGTCTAGGGTTGCATTTTTCTGTTTCCTTTGCCTTGGCATGTTGCCACTTAATTACTTGCCTTTTGGGCTTGTTGCCACACTATGGCTTTAAGGCCAGATAGAGGAATTTTCATCCCCAACGTGTGGGGGGCAACTTCCATTTCTGGCAAGCTGTAAACCCACCCACAACTTCCACCCTATATCACAATCCAGATCCAGGGAGATTAAAGCAAGAGCGATTACCCCCCAAGACTGATTGCTGGATCTCCCTAGGGTTCCGCAGGCCAAGAGCTGGAACTGCCTCTGAAAACTACAAAATGGCGTGTCTCCTCAGTGGCTTCTAGCCCCCAGGGGAGGGAGCTGACGCATTCCCCAAATACTGGTCCCAAAGTCCATAGGACACTAACCTCTTACTTTGTCCTAGGCATGTCTATGTTGGTGATTCTGGAGTCACCACAGCTGCTGGTATTCTGGGGTCTCTCCAGCCAGCTGCTGGCCCTGCCGCCCTCGGGCTAAAACCTTGGCTCATGGGGACTTCGGCTCCACTCATCTTGGCTCCCAGCGCTCTGAGCTGCCTGCTCCCAGACTGCTGCGCTGGTCCTTCCTGCAGGGCTGCTGGGCTGTCCTCAGCGGGAAGTTAGCTTCTCTGTGTCGTTCTGTGGGTGCTGGGGCTCCAGAAGTTGTTCAGAGTCCCCTTTTACATAGTTTGGGGAAAATCTGGGGGCAGAGTGGCTTGGATGAGCTGTTTCTACTCCGCCATCTTGCCAGATTTCCATTTATATCCAGCATGAACAAATAAGGCATGACTGTAATTATAATAGCCATGAATATCAGTGGTGTTCTAAAATCGGTCTCTTTCCAACTCACAGAACCACCATCCTAACTTGGACCTTCAATGACTCCCTCTGAGACTTTCACAATTGCTTTCTAATTGTTCTTTCTACCTCAGCCTCTCCTCTCTAAAATTTTTTCCACTAGTTGGATTCTATAAAGGTAGATTCATTGTCCAACACTTCATTCCCTTTGTGATATGGATATAATTTATATCATCTGGAATCAGAATGATAAGAAATGAGTCCACATAGCTGTTAAAGGGAATTAGTTTTAATGGAAAGTATATCATAGGATTGTAGACACCCAGATCACTTGCTCAAGAAGGTTAAGATAGTAGGTTCTTGGTGATCTTGAAGGACAATATAGATCAGAAGAAGGACATATGGTAGAGAAGAAAAAGCACTGGTTTGGGAGTCAGAGAGTCTGGGTTCAAATCCCAACTCTTATGACCCAGTACATATCTGATCTTGGCCAAGTCAATTAAACCCACTTAAGCCTCCCTGGGCTTTGGTTTCCTCAACTGGAAAATGAATGGTTTGTACCAGAAGTCCTCTGACATCCCTTCAAATTCTTGGTCTATGATCTTAGGAGACTGAGATTTTTTGTTGTAGCCTGAACTTACCCAGAGAAGGAAGAGAGAAGGAAGGACAGGGCAGTAATACACACAGAAACACTGTACAGTTTAATGTCAAACCCAAGGGAGATTCAAGCTCAGTGTTTTGGAAAAACTTTGGATCCCCAAGGGAACTTATTAAATTTTTGCCTTCAACTTACAAGTACTTGATTTTTAATTACATTCTTTACAATACACTTGAAAATACCATAGATAATGAGAAGTTTTATTATCTTCCCTCTCACTAATTATTTTGAAAAAGTAAAAAGTAAGCCAGAGGGAGAACCCACAATTTCAGACATCGGGAAATCTTGGAACTGGGGAAGACACTCCCCCCGCCCAACTCAATATACCTCTTATCACTATGGTCAAACTCCATCCTTTCTCCATTTACAATAGGTTAGTTTACGAGCTAAGTGATTGTGAGAGACCAAAGAAGGGGATATGAGAATATATAGGAAACCCTAAGAAAGAAACATACCTGGATTCCCTTAGAGTCACAGGTAAAGTTAGAGATGTGGGTAAAGTTAGAAGGATTTGGGAAGAGGTCAAAGTACATTTAACATATGCAAATAATTCTATGCCCTGAGTACTTATGGACCATATGGTGGTGAGCCAGGTCCTTTTATCAAAAAGTTCTCATGGTCACAAATTTTAACTGACAGTATTTTGTGCTTATAAAGAGAGGCCCAATGCCTCAAGTTGGGATAAGCAAGAGGTGGGAGAGTAGTAATAGGGCAACTGCAGGACCTCACTCCCACTGTTCACTACTACCTCTCTTCGCATATGGATTTTTTTATCTGATGAACCTGATTTTCCTCTGAGAGCTTGGGATGATGAGAGGAAAATTTAGGCTTATAAGATTCCCCCTGAGGTATCTATTTTTTCTTAATGCTATAATTTCAAGTGAAAAAGGTTCAATAATATGTTCAAGAATCCACCTCAGGATCTCAAAGACATACAAGAAGGATTTGTTTCTGTTTATTTTAATCTGGCTACATTTGAAATCACTTCTTTTTTTAAAGGCAGGAGCAAAGTTGTTCCTTTTCTGCATAGAAATCCTTTATTTTGTGGTATTAGATTCTTCATTCTATGCCTATAGACAGTCAAGTGCTAAATCAGGAGACCTGAGTTCAAATCTGGCCTCAGATACTTACTAGCTGTGTGGCCTCAGGGAAGTCACTCAATCTCTCTCTGCCCCAGTTTGCTTAATTGTAAAAATGGGATAAGATCACCTACATTGTGAGTTTTTGTGAGGATTGAAAAAGAATATTTTTAAAAACACTTAGCATAGTGTCTGGCACATAGTAGATGCAATCTAAAAACCTATTCCCCATCTTCCCTATCAATCACCACTGGCTACCCCTTTTACATTTTCACTGCAACCCAAGGTGGTGCTCCTCAAACCAGAAACTCTTAACTCTGGTCATTTTTGCTAGCTAGTTCCCATGCCTACAATTTTTGTCCTTTTCCTCCTCCTGGCTCCTTCAAAGTCCCACCTAAAATTCTATCTTCTATAGGAAGTCTTTTTTAATTCCCCTTAATTTTAATAATTCTCTGGTATTATTTCAAATTTAACTTATACATAGCTTGTTTGTACATACTTGTTTGTATATTGTCTCTCCTATTAGACTGGGAGTTCTTTGAGACTAGATATTATCATTTGCCTTTTTTTGTATCACTAGCACTTGCCATAGTGACCGGCACATAAAAACCCTAGAAAAAATGCCATAGTATATGAAATAAATATACACATATATGAATATATATATTTATACATGCTTATTTACATGAAGAAATATATATGAATGTATATGTATATATAATACATTAATGAATTGATAGATATAGATATGCATGTACATATATCCCAAACATTCAGAAAGCTATATGTGCATATGTATGTATATGTAAACACATATATGTGTATGTATGTTTATGTATTCTCATCTTCTGACAACAGTCTCATCTCATTTTAGTGGAAAATTCATATGAAGATTCTTCTTGGAAAATTTTATTTAAAATTTTTTAAATTTCAGAGTTTCAAGAAGTAAGACATAGTGTCTCAAAAAGGATAGGGAACCTGCCTCTGAGTCAAGAAAACTTGGGCTCAAGTGTTGCCTCTGATATGAACTAGCTATGTAACCCTGAGGCAAGCCATTTTAGTATTCTCAGTTTTTCTATGATGTCGATGATAGGGGTTAAGTAATACACCCAAAGTCACACAAAAAGTTACTGACCACATTAAGTTTCATTCTTTTTTATTACTGTTTTCTTTCCTGCTCCCTTATACCAACAACGTGCCTCCACAACCTTAAAACAATTGCTTCTTCGTTGTGGTATTAATTCTCTGCCTTTTACTCCATTTTAAACTGTCTTCAAGGATTCAAGAGAAAAAAAGTTATTTGAGTGTGGAGGGAGAAGAAACAAAGAAAGATCATAGTAATATCAATGAAGAGTCTAAAGAATATGTTGAAGAGATATGGTTTTATTATTTTAAAATACATTGAGTAACACTGCTAACAGAGGAAGGGGAACACTATCATATATGTTAGACAATATGTAGTATCATTGAATTTTAGAGTTAACCTGGACCTGATGCATCTCTAAAAATCTTCAGTGTTGGGGAACTCATTATCTAATTAGGGAGCCCATCCCAGTTCTAGAGAGCTCTAACAATTAGGTAGTTTTCCCTTATTTTGTTTCCATATAAACTTCCTTAGGTTGTTCTTAGTTTTTCCTTCTGAGGCCAAGAAGACCAATTCTCTTCCTCTGTGGTAGAATCTGAAGACAATAATCTTATCACTCACCCTCCCACCATCTTTCTCAAGTCTCTTCTCTAAGTTAAAAATATCTAATTCTTTTAATTCATCTTCTTATAATGTTACTTAGCATACTGTCAGCATCTTTGTCTACCTCCTCTTGATGGATTCCAGCTGGTTAATATTTTTCCCAAAGTAGCATGTCCAGAACTGAACATTTTAAGTGATATAATAGATAAACCTATTTATTTAAACACATTCACTATTTGACTGCAAATATTCTTACTGAAAGTCTATGTTCTTAGACATGCTTACACTAGCCTGAGTAAATTTTCATTGTTTTTATGTGATTATTACTTTCCTCTCCTATGAATGGCCCATAGCAATATAGCTTACCTATAAAGAAACTAGTTAGGATAGATTTCCTGTCTGCTATGTGTAACAACTGCTATCTTTGGTTCCCTGGCAGTACCTTTACACAAAGATATGCTTATCTGTATACTTTTCATATAACTTTGACTAAGGAGAAATGTGTTGACATATTTATAGATATTTGTCCTAATATAAATCCTCTTTCCTTGAATTTTTTGATGTTTCTCACCCTTTAGCCTTAATCATCCCATCCAGCATCCCAGCAAATCCTAAACAATCTTCTAAATACAAATATGTCCAAGAAGTTGAAGAAGAAAAGGGATGGTGTCAATGCTATTATCTTCTTTCTGAATTTAAAGCACATCTGCTCACCGAAGAAAGGTAGGCTTTTGGGTTTAGCCTATGTGTTCCAAATATCAGGAATTCATTCAACAAATAATATTTTGCTGAGCACTAAAAGTGAGCTGGCAAATGGCTAGCTTTCTGGAAAAAAATATACACACAACAAACTTTTGTTTAATTTGAAATATTTTTTTTTTTGCCAGCACTCTCTTAAGAAATAAAAAACTCCTGATTTGCAGTATTGGCTAATTTTAGAAATGTAAGTGTTCACACTGAAAATTTAACAATCTACTCTCACAAGCTGGTTGAATCTGGTTCCAGCACGCACCTACTGAGCATTGTAGTTAATCCATTCTGTGACAGGTGCTGCAAGGTACACAAGAGAAATATATCATACAGTTTCTTGTATCAATGAATTTATGACCTAGACAAAGCATACACATATTAAATATTTAAATTATAATACAAGGCAACATATCTTTAATTGAAAAAATGAATGTTAAAGACATCAGTTAACCTTTAAGGGGAGTCCACATAGGATGAAGCCAGAAGGGAAAAGAAGGTAAATAGTGAACATATCTGGATATATCATTAATGGAATACACATGGCAAGAGCAGAGACTATGGTGCATAAGGGAAAGGGATTCTTATTGGGTGGAAAGACTGTGTAGATAAGTGTAAAGGAAAGAAAAAAAACCAAATGAAAGAGAAAAGAGCAACAATCTATGGTCTTCTTGTCTCTTTTTTTCTCCTAGGTTGATTCGGGAAAAGTATTTTGCAAACTATAAAGTTCAATAAGAAAACAAGAAATAGGAAGACAAATTCATAGCAAGAGGAAAATTAAAACAGTGGAAGGTGGGGAATAAGTGGCTATTTTCAGTTCTAGTTAAGTCAATCCTATAGTTAGCCATTTCTCCTATGTTTGTAGACATTTGTGTATGCATATTTTGGGGGTCGTCTTTTGCCAATCACCACTTCCTCCCCTTCAGAGAACTTTCAATAATATTGATAGACTGAGATTTGGAATGAGTACACTGACATATGCATTTCTGTTTTCTTTCTTTTTTTTTTTTTTTTGGAGTGCAGTTGGGGTTAAGTGACTTGCCCAAGTCACACGGCTAGTTTTGTGTGTGTGTGTGTGTGTGTGTGTGTGTGTGTGTGTGTGTGTGTGTGTGTGAAGTGTCTGAAGTTGGACTTGAACCCAGTTCTTCCTGACTCCAGGGCCAGTGCTCTATTCACTGTGCCACCTAGCTGCCCCTGCATTTCTGTTTTCTAATTTTTTCCCAAACTCTAGCCTGAACATAACTTTTTTCCTTCCCCTAAATTTTACTTTCTTGTTTTTTTTCCTTTATGGATTATATTTGTTTCTTTTGCAACTTTCTTTTTTCTTCTTCCATATTGAAAAAATATGATTATTAATACCTTACACTTTAACGAAGGTAAGATGCTGTGGAAATAAGTTGTTAATTCTTCATCTTCCTTATTGAAGTAATCCAATTCATTTATTTTCTTAAGTTGAGTTTCCTTCTTGAGAATCAGCATAGTATCATGGAGAGAGCACAGGATATGAATTTAGGAAAGACTTATGTTTGTATTTTTGCTCTGATGCTTATTTCCCTAGGTTAGCAGGCCTCTCTCTCTCTCTCTCTCTCTCTCTCTCTCTCTCTCTCTCTCTCTCTCTCTCTCTCTCTCTTTCTCTCTCTCTGTCTCTGCCTCTCTTTCATTGAATTTCTTCTATGTAGGAAACTCTCAGTGAGACACTTATTCACTCATGTGAATAATCAACTTAGAGTCTTGGAGATTTGTCTGGGATTCACTGAGAGGTTAAGTAACTTGCCTAAGGGCCCCAGTCTTTATGTGGTGAAAGTAAGTCTTGAACTCAAGTTTCTCGCCTCTGAGGCCAGTTTCCTATCAATTTTGATACACCATCTCATACCCTTATCAAGGAAAATATCCCTGTTGTCTCCTGAAGATGGCAGACCTATAATTTCAGATTTAACAAACCTATCTGGTATAGAGATATTTGCTAGCTCTAGGAAAAATTGATTTTAGCTGTTCACTTTTTTGAACACCTGAGGCGAAAGATAATTGTTTGGAAGAGTTAGCTGGCTAAAAATTAATTGGTGTTGCTCTTCACCTTTCTGCAAAAAGCTGCATGAGCAAGGTCAGGCTCACATTCTATATGTTCTCTATTAAAAAGTATTCTGAATCCAACTAGAGGCAAATTAGTAGTAGAAAAAATGTTGAGAAATATTCCTAGCCCTTAAATCAGCTTTGGACGAAACTTTTTTCCTAACGATAGTTTCATCTTTCTCCTAGGCTCACTCATGATGCCTCATGGTCTCTTGATGCCTGTGATAGTTTCAAATTAGGGGCTGATGGAAGGAGCTTGTGAAGGCAAAAGATTTAGAGTGGGAAGGAGCCTTAGAGATCAAAAATCTTTTCCAGATTTCTCATTTGAAAGATGATAAACATTAGGCCAAGAGAGAAGTGATTTTCCTAAACATATAGTAAAACCCAGATCCACTGACTGAAAGCATCCTGGACTGTTTTGAGTCTACCATAGTGTCTCTTTCTAAGTGGAGACAGTCAGTATCTCTATACAAGTCTGTTAGTTCTAACACTGACACATTGCCAAGTCCCATGACCAGAACTTGCTTTCCTCATGGAACGTCATCACCTAGTCCCCTTATAAAGGTTAAGTAATGCTCCAAACTCCAGAAATCCTGATGCCAAAGAAGGTTCTATCTGCAGAGGCACAAGATCATTACTAACTTTTCTATCCTTTTTGGTAGGTTCCCTACCCTTGTTCTAGAGAAGCATGGAATAACAAGCAGGGAGAGATTCTAGAGAGTATCTACTCCAAACACTACATTTTACATGTAATAGAAATTAACCTATAAATACAACGTGGCTTTCCTCAGGTCACAGTTGGACCTGGAGTAGATCTGCTCACTCCCTTCTTGATGTCATTTCCATCTCACCATATCATTGGGCAAGTGCTAAATTGGAAGGGTCATGGAAATGGGTTATAGTACATATCAAGGGGGTGGACTAACAGCAGGTGAGTCTCTAGGCCCATGGCACAGAAGTCTTCTCAGAGCCCGTTTCACTTCCTTATTCCTCAAGGTGTAAATGAAGGGGTTGAGCATGGGGGTGACAATTGTGTAGAAAACAGCTGGGGCTCCTATCCCTGCCCCACTAGAGCGTGGCTGAACATAGATACATATGGGAGGCATATAGTAGAGGAATACCACTGTAAGGTGTGCTGTGCAGGTAGAAAAGGCACGGCGGCGGCCATCTGCAGTACGAATCCTTAGCACTGAGGCCACAATGAAGACGTAGGAGATGGTGATGAGTAGGAGGCATCCTGTACCGACAATGCCAATGTTAGCCAGCAAGACTACCTCATTGAGGCTAGTCTCTGTGCAGGCCAGTTTCAGGATAGGGGGGATGTCACAGAAGAAGTAGGCAATGTGGGAAGGACCACAATAGGGGAGGTGGAAGGTGAGGGAGGTGTGGATGGCAGAATGTATGGCACCAGTGGCCCAAGTAGCCCCTGCCAACCCTGCACACACCCTCTGACTCATGACAACTGGATATCTCAATGGCTGACTGATGGCCAAATATCTGTCATAGGCCATGATAGTATAGAGGAAGCACTCAGTACTGGCCAGGAAGTGGAAGCAATAGAGCTGAATAGCACAACCCCCAAAGGATATCACCTTTCCTTCTGGAGTTAAGAGCCCTGCCAGGACCTTGGGTACAGTCACTGTGGACAGACAAGCATCCAAGAAGGAGAGGTGGCCCAGAAAGTGGTACATGGGAGAGCGGAGATGAGGATCCAAGCTCACTGTCAGCAGGATTAAAAAGTTCCCCACCACAGTGATGGTGTAGATGAGGAAGAAGAGGAAGAAGAAAAATATGGGGTGCTCTGATGTGTTTGCCAGCCCCTCCAGAATGAAGTGGGTCACCTGTGTTTGGTTTGGCCATTTTGTCTCCATGGTTCCTTGTCTGATAAGGACAACTGAATTATTGCATCCCCTTATACTGCCTTGATTTATTTCCTTACCCTTTGCCCAGTTCCCAGACTAGTTTTGCTCTAACTGTGAATTTTAAGTCTTCCCATAAAATCATTTTAACAATTTAAATGTTACCTAGTCCATGAACAAGAAATCTTTGCTTCCTCCATCATCTACCAACCTTTCCCCTTGGAAACAAGCTTGCCTTTTAGACTTTACATTGAACTTTATTTGTCCTTCTCTTGGGCACTTAGCATATAGGTTGTCATAATTATGTGTGTGTGTGTTTGTCTGTGTATATGTGTGTGTGATCCTTCTGTTGACCTGTAAATTCTATGATAGAAGGGATCACAATTTTTTCCCCTTCCAGTGCCTGGAAGTGTCCCTTTTCACATAATAGGCACTGAATTTTAGTCAAACTAAATTCTAGCACTTTTTTGGCTTTTGATAGACAATTTAGAGAATACTTTATCACTCTTGGTATATGATAATTAATTGGTTGCTAATATAATGACCTTCTTCCATTGTCAAAGTCTCAGAAGGAAGAGAAGATAGGATTACCTGGAGGGTATCAGTTATGTTGCTTTTCTTTCTTCTTTCTGTCCCACTTTCTTAGTGTTGAGAATAGCATATTTGAGTCATTTGCATGTTAGTCATGGATGTTGACTCAGAGAGAGCCAGTGTGTCTAGGTGGGACTGCAAGTCATGTCTTTTTAGCTTTCCAATGGAGCTGGCTCTCTTCTAGGTTCTGTTGGCCTTCTCTTTCTTTGTTGATTTCTTCTCTAACTCTGCAGCTTCGGGTGTACTGTGTTTTATGCTTAATGTACCACTTAGGGGATACCATTCAGCCTCTTGGGAAGCTTTGGGTTAGTCTTGGACACAGCATCTCTTGGGTATTAGTGCAGATTTCTCATTATTGTGGAGAGGAATTCATAATATGTCAGACCATATGGGGGTGTCAGGCAATTATACACACTAACACTGAGTGTAACAATGAGATCTTTAAGTGTTAACTGAATAATTATCACAAGAATTATTGCAGTTCATATCAATCCTTTCACCTGAATTTCAATAAACTTGCCTCTTCATAATCTTCTTAATATGACTAGCTGATATTCTCTTGGTTTCTAAGACTTAAAATAAGTCAACTTTGATTCTTTCCATTTCATTGTTATGTATATTAAACATATATATGTATATTTACATGTACATATATAGCACTCACTGAGTCAATCACCCATTTATTTAGTCAAAACAAACATTTATTTAGTGGTTACTGTATATAAAACACTACACTTAGAACTGAGAAATCTACAAAGATAAATAAGACAGAATCAAGCGGCATATTATGATTTAGTACTGTGAGGCCAAATTGGTATGTTTCAAAGTGGAGTGTAATAAGAAAAATGGAAAAGTCCTTTGAGAGTTTAGAAGAAGAGGAGATTATGTCTAGTTGGAAGAATTATTGCAGATTCCATTCAGGTGGTGGCATTTGAGCTGGACCTTCCAGGATGGTTAGACTGTCAGCAGGTAGAGATAGGAAGGGGTTCCATGGAATTATTGCTTCAAGACTCTGGGGGTATGGCACTCCTGAGATCTGGAAAGTCCATGTAAAAATTTTCGGCCCTTCCTTGGTACCAGAGAAGGAGGTCCGACTTTTTCTATTTCTTTTATGGGGGTGTTTACTGTACTATACATATTTTTAGGCATTTTGAGTTTCTAAACTTATTCTGTGTTATCTGCTGTCCTACTAGTGGTGTCTGCAGCTTGCTCAAAACTGCCCCAAAATTCTCACTTAATTTCTTATGCTGATTTGCAATATATAAAAACCATTATGGGGGAAGTTGTGATGTAGAAGAAATAACTTTATAGAATATTACAACTATAAGAGACATTAGAAGTCATCTGGTCCAAGCTCCTCATTTTGCAGATGACAAAACAAAGATGTGGAACAAGGCTGGTTAGTGATAGAGCTAGGATTACATCCTGGGATAACTAGCTTCCAGTCTGTGCTCTCTACACCATGCCACCTTTCAAAAGGGATCCAGTGTAAAGGCCACAAGTTCTAGAACCAGAGAAACACAGGTTCAAATCTCATTAACAACACTTACAACCAGTGGGGAAGTGGTCGAGTAACCTCATTGGGCCTGGATTTCCATATCTGCAAAATTAAAGGATTGGAATAGATGGATTCTGTGGTCCTTTCCATTTTTTTGTCATTGATCTTGTGAATAGAGGAAGCAGATATGATCAGGGATTAGCAAGTAATCTAACTTACTTGGACCATGAAAAATACAAATAATAATATTAACATATCTATGCAGCTCTTTAAGATTTACAGATCACTTTCATCACTACAGCCCTATGAATTAGGTAAAACAGATAGAATTGTTCACATTACAAATGAAGAAACCAAGTATTAGAGAGGGCAAATGACTTGCTGATCATCTTACAGCTTACCACTGTCAGTGACAGTATTTAAACTGAGGTCTTCTCATATTTTTTTTTTTTTTGTTCAGTGTTGTTTTCAGTACACTATACAATTTAAGATAAAGTTAGAAAAGCTAGGCAGGAAGTAGAATGACGGAGATTTTTCAAGACTACGTTAAAGAATTTTGACTTGATCCAATGGGAAATGGGAAATGCTTCAGGGCTTGTGAACAGGTGAATTCTATGGTCCTATTTATTGTGAAGGTTAATTTGTTGGTAGTATGTAGGATGCATTATAATCAGAAGCAACTGTAAGTTGGGAGGTCAGTTATAGAGTTGTTGAAATAGCCCAGATGAGAAGAAACTAGATCCAGGTGTTGGCAGTAGAAGTATATAGGAAGGACAGATTTGAGACACGCTTTGAATGTAGAACCTATAATAATTCAAAACTGATCATATGGGGAACAATGAGGAAGGCAGATGATTCAAAGTTGACTCCTCCATAGAGTGAATATGATGGGAAAGAAAACTTTTTTTTTGTTTCAGTATTTATGGGAATACAATATAGTAACCTACCACTCTAATTTCTTTCCTAAGCACCATCTTCACTCCCCCTCCCCACCTTGTAATGAAGTAAGGGACGGAATGAAGTTCTATTTCCAATTACAGATGCCACGAGTATAGTCCAATGTGGGCAAAATAGACCTAAGGAATTTCAGAACTTGAAGACCCCTTACTGATCATTCAACTCAAGGATCCTTAACCTTTTTGTGTCATGCACCCCTTTAGTAGTTTTGTAAACTGAATGGACCCCATCTCAAAATAATGCTTTGTTGTCTACATTCATAATTAGGGAGAAGGAAAATTTTTGTTAGAGATTAGTGAAAATACATATGTAGTTGCTTCTTATCCAGGTTCAGAAACTCTGAAATCTCTCCATGCATCCTTTGGACCCCCTTGGCATTTAATTTTTAATAATCTTTTAGTTAAATATCTTAGGAAAAAGCCAAAAAGCCTTTGGCCCCCCCGCCGCATTCCTAATTTATCAGCTTCCTTGCCCAAATTCCCAGGAGTTATAGTCTTATAGATTTTAGAAGAGGAGTACCTTGTCATCTGGGCAAATATAGATAGGAGAAATTAGACTGCTAAACTCAACACTGTTGAGCAGCAAGGGTCAAGTAACCCAAACCTGTGTACAGATGATTGTTTCTTAGCTAACTGTTGTCTTAAGACCTCGAAGAAGCAGAAAAACAGAAGAAACCTCAACAACACGTTTCAGGGATTGGTCTTATTCTCTCTATAAGAAAGGCAATATTGACTTCCTTAGGTTCTTGCTTATTTCCCATCTGAGAGTGATATGCTCATATGGCCACAGAATAGTTTCTTGAGTCTTCTGATCTAGACACAGACAAACACACATCTATCATCTGGAAACCTCTAAGATAAAGCCCAAACCTCTAAGATAAAGCACAGCAGATATGACATTAGTTTTCTAGTTTCTCATTTGAGATTCCTTTGCCTGTATCTATAGCCTTCAATACATTTTGTTAGCACATGTTCATTTGTGCATGGGCTATATTTTCACTTGTCTGGTGGGCTGGCAGATTTACTTCACAGCTACCCAGCCAAGGTTCACATGCGACAAACCTAGAAATACAGTTTAAACAGACTATCACTTGGGGAATATTATCCTCTCAGCTAATTCCTGGCTCTAGTTCTACCTATGTGACTACATATATGAGTTGATACTCCAAGTGAATTCTACTCCACAGGTACTATCCCTATGCATTGTATTATTTGCTGGGGAAGAGGGTTAATGGTGTTGTTCATACCTATGGTTGAAAAATGGCACAATGAATTATGAAATATTTGTATGTAAGGTTAATGGTCAAGGAAAATTCTGTAAAAGGCTACAACAAATAGGAAATATTATTTTGTGAAAGACTTTGTATATGTATTTTTCTCTCTTTGTAGGACACCTTTGTCATGTAGTATATTTGATACATGCAGGAAAGATGTGTTTCTCTTGAGGTTACTCTTGTGTTACTCTAGATGTGCTGCTCATCTTCCTAAATTCAAATCTGGCCTCAGATGTCTACTAGCTATGTGACCCTGGGCAATTCACTTAACTCTATTTGCCTCAGTTTCCCCTTCTGTAAAATGATCTGGAGAAGGAAATGACAAACCACTCCATTATCTTTGGCAAGAAAACTCCAAATGGGGTTCACAAATAGTTGGACAAAACTGAAATGACTGAAAAGCAACAAAATAATTCCACTATCACCCCTTCCCCAATATACATGTAATAGGGATAATTATAGAGTCTGATGTATAGGTTTAAGAAATCAATTCTCCAAATACAGGATGGGGAAAATATAGATAGCAGTACATATGAAAATAACCTTTGGGCTTTAGTGGACTTCTAGATCAATATAAGCCAACAGTGTAATGTAACAGACAAAAATGATAATTTATTCTCATAAATTAATGAGAATTAATATATGTATGATATCCTGAATAAAGGAAATAATATCCCTGATTTTGTATTATGCCCTAGTGAGACTACCTGGTGAGGCGGATTACGATAACAAAGGGGCTCGAACTATGTCACAGGAAGATCATTTGAAGGAACTTAAGAGTGTTTAATGTGAAGAAGAGAAGTCTTGAGAGTACCATAATGATATTCAAATATTTTTCTAAATTCTAATCATTGAAATTTTTATTATATAATTAGATAAAAATAAAGCATGTCTGTGCATATTATGTAAATTTAAAATATTGGGCCAAATTCCTTCTGTGGCTTGAAGCACTCATGAACTCATATCTATCATTCCTGGATTGCTCAATTCCTGGATTGCTCAAGGATTGAAAAGGGATTGACCAAATTATCTTCATTCCTCATACTGTGTAATTATATTAGGGAATGCTGAGTGGTGAAAAAGAATGCTTGGAATAATTTCTCTAAATAACCAATGGATTTGTTTGCCCCTTTTTCCTTTTTTTTTCTGTGCTTCCCTCAATTATGCCAAAGCCAGAATTTAACATGATTTCAATACCCTTAAAACTTAAATAATATAATGCTGTCAAAAATAAATTCTGATCATCCATCAAAGACAAGTTCAAATACAATTTTCATCTCTTTTGTGAGGGTTTCTTAAAATCCTTTAGCCCTAACTCATATGTCACATTTGTGAATTGCTGTGATACAGTATGTTGGCACTTAAATATTTATAGCTTTATATGATAATCTGTTTGTTTTTTCATATCCATAAGCTCTTTCTTTCACAAGACTATAAGTTCTTTGAAGACAAGAGCTGTGACATCCTTGTGTGTTTGTATCAATTCTGGACACATGTGAGGTACTTAATAAATCATCCTAGACATGTACTGAATCTTCTGGAATATTTTTTTGGTCTCATTTCCTCTTATTCCTCCATCTCTGTTGTACTGTGTACAGAAAATGTATGCAGGCAGCATACATTTGTTCTCAGAAACATTCCATCTCCTTCTGAGCAACCTCTCTCCACCTCCACCAAGTTCTTGACATTTCGAAAACATGAGGGGTTAGGGAGTTAAGTTTGGGGATAGAGTGACTTGAAAAACACTTGTGCTACTGTTTGAATGTGAAGCCTTTTGTAGGAGCCTTTCTCATTCCTTGTCTCCTATGGTTTGGGAGTAGGTATACTAAACACATCCTCTGGAGGCTAGTTGACAAGGACTCCTTATAATGTGTGTCTCTCTCGAATACCTTTAATATCCCAAAATCAGTTTTTTTCACAAGTTACTGAGCACATGCCTGTTTTTTATGTATATTAGGGTTAACTTTCCTTATTCATTCACTATACATACTCATCCTAAGAGGTAGAAGGCAAAGCCAAATATTCTTGGGCAGGGATGGAATTGGTGCCTTTGGCTTATTTCCCATGGCTTAATAAGGTAGAATAGTTGCTATTAATCCAGAAAACTATATTTTTTCAGGCTCATTATACATTTTATCTCTTATCTGGAGTGTACTTTTCATGGATTTTACAGTTCAGGAGTCCTAGGGATACTTGAGTGACTTTTTATTCTCTTAGTTAAGCTAAAAATGCCAGAAATCTCTGTTTTCTTCAAACTAAGATGGAATATTAAACTAGACAGGTTCCTTGTGAGGAGAAAGATACTCTTATTAGATTAATTTTCACTCATTTCTAATTCTTTTCTTAGTTTATCTATTGTGTTTTCATTGGAACTACAATGAAAATGAGGTAGTTTCTGTGCTGATATTATACAGGGCTCCCTCTCAGGACCTCTATGTTCCTCTATCTTTGTAATTATCTCTCCTTCATCTGGGAAATTCCTGTCATACTGGTCTTTTGCCTTCCTTGGCTCAAAGTTTTGCTTAAACCTGCCTTGCTAGGTGGGATCAATGGGGCTGCACTTCCCTATATCCCCCCAACCTCCACAATGCTGACTTCATCTCCTTGTTACGGAGCGTGTAGATAATGGGATTGAGCAGAGGTGTAATGACTGTGTAGAAAACAGCCACTACCCCATCCAGTGGCTCTTGGGAGCCAGGCCGCAGATAAATGAAAGTACAAGGCACATAGTAGACAATGACGACAGTTAGGTGTGCAGCACAGGTAGAGAAGGCATTGCGGCGCCCATCAGCAGAGCGGATGCGCAGGATGGCAGCTACAATATAGCCATAGGAGGTGAGAATAAGCACAAAGCAGGTGAGAGCTAAGAAACCAATGTCCACAAAGGTGACCAATTCATTGATGACAGTGTCAGCACAGGCAAGCCGTAGCATTGCAGGAATGTCACAGAAAAAATAGTCCACCTCATTGGGGCCACAGAAGGGTAAACGGAACATGAAGCAAGTCTGGAAGATTGAATGGAGAGAGCCACCCAGCCAAGTGCCCAAGGCCAGACAATTACAGACACTTCGGGTCATGATGGTAGCATAATGCAGGGGTTTACAGATGGCAAGAAATCGATCATAAGCCATGAGGGTATAGAGGAAACATTCAGTGCACCCCAAGAAGTGGAAAGAGAAGAGTTGAATCACACAGCCTCCAAAGGAGATGACCTTGCTGTCCAATAGGAAGCCAGCCAGCATCTTGGGGACAATGGCACAAGAGATGGTCATGTCCAGAAAAGAGAGGTGACATAGAAACCAGTACATGGGTCGATGCAGCCGAGCATCAACTAGTATAGTGAGGATGATTAGCCCATTACCAGAGATGGTGAGGAGGTAGATAGCAAAGAAGACGAGGAAGAGTGGGACACCAAGCTTGGGGTGATGGTGAAGGCCAACCAGGATGAAATGGGTCACAAAGGTTTGGTTGCCACTTTGCATTGCCTTGATGTTAACTCCTGCTGGTAGAGAAACTGGCAAGAAGAAGAATTCAGGACCTGTCCTATGGCATCGAATCTTGTACACAGAGTCTATATATTTAGCAAGCATGGAGAAGAGAGGAGAAAATAGGCAGCTTGGTATAGTGGCTAGGGTACTGTAGTTGTAATCAGGAAGGTCTGCATTCAGATCCTGGGTCAGATATTTACTAGCTATGTGATCTTAGGCAAGTCCCTGTTAGACTTATCTGGGTTTCAGTTTTCTCAGTTCTAGAATGAGGGGGCTTCTTCCAGATCTAGTTATGGTTCTATAATACTTCAGTGTTGTCTCACCTTCCTCCCTTCCACAACTTCTCAGATCTATTAATAACCTCTCTCAACCTCTAGCTTCACATCTCTAGCTCTCTAATGGGCATCTCAAAGTGAATATTTCCAATTCAACATGCCCCAGACTAAACTCCTTATCTTCCTCCCCCACCACACTGCCACTAGATCTTTCCCCTTTTTCTAACCTCCCTACTACTACTGAGGGCAGCACCACTCTCCCAGTCACCCAGGCTCGCAAAGTATGGCTCATCTTTGACTACTCACTACTCACACTCTCACTCCCTCTCATTGCCAAGTACTGTTGATACAACTTCCCAACATGTCTCATATTTACTCCTTTCTGTCCTCTGACACTGCCACTACCTTGATGCAGGCCTTTATTATACTTTGCTTAGACTACTGTAATATCTATCTTCTGGTCTTTCTGTCTCAAGTGTCTTCCCACTCCAGTTCATTCAACACTCAGCTATCAAACTAATCTTCCTTTATAAAGCATAGGTCTAACTATGTCTTTCCCCTCACATTCAATAAACTCCAGTGACTCCTATTACCTCCAGAATCAAATACAAAATCCTCTGTTTGATCTTTAAAACTTTTCATAACCTTCCTTCCCACCCCAACAACACCACTTTTCTGGTTTTCTTGCCCCATATACCCTTATATAGACTTGGTGATGCAGTGATACTGGCCCCCTTGCTATTCTTCACACAAAATACCCCATCTCTTGATTGTATACAGTTTCACTGACTAAAACCTCATGTTTGGAATTCTCTTCCTCCTTGTCCTGGCTTCCATGGCTTCCTTCATTTTCAGCTCAACTTCCACCTTCTGCAAGAAGTCTTTCCCAGTCTTTAATGGCAGTGCCCTCCCTTTGATATTACTTCCAACTCATTTGGTATGTCTTCTTTGTACATGGTTTTTCATCTGGTCTCCCCCATTAGACTGTGAGCTCTTTGAGGGTAGGAAGTGTTTTTGTCTTTCTTTGTATCCTGAATTCTCAGCACAGTGCCTGGCATATATTAGGTACTAAATAAATTCTTGTTGATTGAATTTAAATTGACACTGATGTCTGGATCTGAGGTTAGGCTCAATCCAGAGGAAAATTGCTCCCTGTCAATAACCTTCAAAAATAGCCCCAACACAGCCCCACAGCCCAGCAAGATTAGTGACTGTTCAGTTCCCATGGAGGGGAAAATGTGCACATCTCAACTTTCCAGAAACTTGTGGAGAAAGTGTTTTATGTAAATTTCCTTTACCCTGATTTCTAAACTGAGTCTTAAAGAGTCTAGATCATTATCACATTTATTTTTCAAAAATCTAAGGGTTGGTAGGCATTACCAGAAGATGTCTCTTTCTCTTGGTTCTAAGCATCCTGGTGGGTGGAAGGGGAAGGGGACCTAAATCCAGGTGCTAGAGAAGAGGCAGGGTATAAGATCATTAATTTATGGATGAGAAAATCAGATATTGGGACTAAATTTACAGTGCAACCCAGATTTCCTGATCCTCAGTACTTCCCAATTCCTTCCTCCATTAGCTCACATAAGTAAATAAGCCCAAGTCTTCCTTTATGGGGAAAGAAAAAATTCAGTCTGTTATCACCACCTCTACAATGCCTTTTGACCTCTCTCTGCACAAATCCTACAGCATGTGCTGTTTCCTCCCCATGATACCTAGACCATTCCTCTCAATTAGAGCTCCAGCACAACCTGTAAAGTTAAAGTAAAGTGAAGCAGAGGAAGGGGTCAGCCAGAAGCTGCTGCCAAGTCTGCTGCAGGTCTTGCAGCCACTGGCCAGCTCTCCAGTGAGAGTTTTGAGATACCACCTTTGTTGTAGCAGCATTAAGTTTCTATACAAGTGGTCTAAAGGTTTGTTCTAATGGCTTCTAAGGGGAAGATTATCAGAAGGAAGCACAGAGAGCCTGGCTAGTTCTATGCTCCAAGTATTTTTTTTTTCTTTTTGGAGGGCAATTGGGGTTAAGTGACTTGCCCAAGGTCACACAGCTAGTAATTGTTAAGTGCCTGAGGCTGGATTTGAGCTCAGGGCCTCCTGACTCCAGGGTTGGTTCTCTATTCACTGAGCCACCTAGCCACCCCTGCTCCAAGTTTTATAAGAGTGAGAGGAATTGTTGTTACTCATATTAATCCTAGCACCTTAGTTACACTAAACTACAAATAAAGAAATGGTCTAATAGATGTCTTACCTTTTTGAATGCCCAAGCACTGCCACAAAATAACACCCATGCTCCAAAAGCTATGTGTGATCGCATCAACCAATGTCTTCTAATTCTCCTCTTTGAAGGCTTTTCTTTTGATTTCCCATTTACGCTTTCCCCAACAAAAGATTGGAGCAATGATTTTATTCACAATTTAATTTATAACACCTCTATGTGCTTGAAGTTTCAAAGGAAAACACTGGACATCTACCCATAAGAAACTTTCATTCCAGTAGAGCAAGGGTCCTTTTTGTGCCATGGATCATTTTCGAAATCTGATGAAACCAATGGACACCCTTCTCAGAATAAAGTTTTTAATTGCATAAATTATATAAGATTATAAAGGAAGCTGATTATGCTGAAATAAAGATGCAATTTTATCCCAAAAAGTACAAATGCCCTTTGAAATCTATTAAAAACCCTAATTCAGGAACCTCTGTACTTATACATAATGTACACAGATAAATAAATAAAAGGTAATTTCTAGGGGAAAAGTTGTGGCTTTGGCCTCATATCCACAGCCCTCTGCTCCTCTCTCATCCTCCCTTCCCCCCGTATCTCTCCTCATTGTAAATTATTGATGCCATTAGTATTTCACAGTAGTCCTTTCAATGACTACAGAAACTCTTCTAGTTTGTGAGAAGACATAAAGGCACGAACTATGAAGGTTTAACAGTTACTAGAACATAGAAATAAAAATCCAGCTTTGACCCGATATTTGGGGAACATCTCACTTACTTCCCACAGCTGGGTTATATCTATTCCTTATTCTCTGAATCTAGAGTCCTGTTTCCCAAACCCCTAAGCTGTCTATATTAATTATCTCCCTGGATAAATTATGTTTACTCTCTCATCATTAGAAAATGAAGAAGCCTTACTGTCTTAAAAAACCATATCACTTCTTACTTTCAATTTGAGCTGAATTCACCTACTTTGTGATGTTCAAGAAAGATTTTCTTTCCAGTCTTAATTCTTCTAAACCAAACTTCCTTGTCTTTCTTTTGCCTTTCTTTAGTATGGACTCCTGGCTCCTTTGCAATTTCAACCCACAGCTACTGGTTATTTCCTGAGGCAGACAGGGAGACCTTTTTCATTTATTGATTAAGAGCTAACAGCTCCAGTTTTTTTTTTTTTTTTACATCATTGAGTATTGAAGGCAAAATTTTAATTTTGTTAAAATATCACACATTCCATCCAATCTAATCTTTCTCTCTTCTTCTTCTTCGTTCCAAATGGGGCTACAAAGAGTCAGACACAAGAGAAAAAAAGATTTGTGTACATTGTGCCTTTCTCTCAGATTCATTGTAAACTCAAGGCGAGGACTGATCTGTTTTTGATTTTGCATACTAAACACCTATGCCCAATGACTACTACATAGTAGGCACTTAATAAATGCTTGTTGATTTCCTGATTAATAATTCACTGTTCTAGTTATTTTGTATCAACAAACATTAAAGGAAGAGATATTGTCACACCAAAATATACAACATCTGGTAGGATTAAAGTAGAATGAGGTCAAATGTTGATCCCATGTGAATCAGAAAGGGCAAAGATATAGTTTAGGGATTTTGCACAGCGACCATATTTTAGAGGATTTTGAGTGGAGAGTGTTTTTGTTTTACCTAATCTTAAATTTTAACAAGGATCCCAGGGTAGTGATGTCTGAATTAATGTGATTCATCTATTTCTGTGTTTCTCCACTTTCTTTTAATAAGAATATATCCTATTAGGATTCCTTGCCCAAACTTGAATATTATCCCTTCGCATAGCCTATTCTCAGGTCATTACCTGTGAATGTGTAAAATTAGCAGTCACCACCTGTGCAAGCTGGAGCAGTAATCTTCGGTCTCCTTTGGCTCCCTTCCCTAGTCCCCTTTCCCCTTTTATTTCCTTTTCTGAATCTGGTAGATTCTTTGCCTTTTCAAGGTCTTCTCCTTGACCTGTCACAAGCCTCTTCCAACATGCTGAAGCCCTGGACTCATTCTCATTTCCCTTTTCAACTTTCCCGAACCTTTTTATCTCAGAGGTTTCTTTCCCTGGGATTTCCTTCTTATGGATCCCCCCACCCCAGGGGCACAAGGTTAATGACATTTCACTAACATCATCACTCTTAGCAATTATGTTCCTCTGAAATGAATTGTCATGGGCTTTATTAATAAGAAAACATCAGGTAAAAATGAGAAAATGAAAAATTTCTAAGCATCACCTTTGACTCCCTACCCACACTCACCTTAAATATCTTGCCAGTTTTTATCTCTACATTTCTAACATATGTCTCCTCCTCACCTTTCCCATAGTGACCTTCCTAGTCCACAACTCATCATTTCCTACCTGGATTATTGCAATAATCTAATATTTATTCTCCTTTCCTTATTCTTCTCTCTACTCCAATCCACCTTCTCCATAGCTGCCAAATTGTGCAAGTAGAGTATACAAACATAGAAAAGAGGATAAAGGGAGTGGGCATCTCAAAAATCTTTTTATTTTAACTGAGAAAAGGAGTTTTAAACATCCACAAATGTAGTTTTGCATAGCAATACAATAAATTTAACAGAGAAATAAGTGGGAACAGAAAAGAGGAAGAAGGAAGTTTGAGAAAGAGTGAGGGAAGAATCATAAGCAAAACAAACTTAAGTTTTGGAAAGCATCTCATAAAGAAAGGGTTAAAAATGAGGGGAAAAGTGTAAACAGTAGTGATCAGGGTCTGGACTAAGTGGTAAGAAGAGAGGCAGAGAAATGGGTTTAGATCACTTCGTTTACAGATAAATAGTGTTGATATCATTCCTTTTCATTTCACATTTATTTTTCTTTGTAAAAGAGATGTGAAAGAGTAAAAGAAAGGAAAAATTATAGTAAGGTATAATGGAGGGGAAAACACAATTAACAATCATAACACTGAAAGAGCATATTTGTACAAAAATATTTACAGGAGCTCCTTTTGTGCTATCAAAGAATTGAGTATCAAGGGATGCCTATCACCTGGGGAATGACTGAACATGTACAGGGTTGTAATTGAAGATTATTATGATATAAAAATGATAAGCAGGAGGTTTTAGGGGAAAAACTTAGGAAGACATATGAATTGGTGCAAAGTGAGCAGAATTCGAGAATGTTGTACTCAATAACAGCAATATTGTAAGGATGATCAACTGAAAGACTTAGCCACTCTAATCAAGACAATGACTCATGGCAATTCCAGAGGACTCATGATGAAAAATGTTATTCACCTCCAGAGAGAGAACTGATGAACCCTGAGTGCAGATTGAAGCACACTTTTAAAAGCTCCCTCTATTTTTTTATTTTAATTTTATTTGCTTTTTGGAGGGCAGTTGGGGTTAAGCGACTTGCCCAAAGTCACATGGCTATTAAGTGTTAAGTGCCTGAGGCCACATTTGAACTCAGGTCCTCCTGACTCCGGGGCTGGTGCTCTTTTCACTGATGCTCCCTTTATTTTTATTGCTTTATTTTGTTTGTGTTTTCTTTTGCAACATGGCTAATATGGAAATATGTCTTACATGACTTCACATGTTTAATCAATATCATATCATTTGCCTTCTCAAGGAGGGAGGAGGGACTGAAGCAAAGGAGAGAATTTTGAGCTCAAAATTAAAAAAAAATATTGTTAATTTTTTACTTGTCCTTGGGAAATATTTAATGAAATAAATAAAAATAATTTTAAAAATATTATAACAGTAAATATGAATGGGATGATGTCACCCATAACTTTGATAATGCAAAAAAACTGCACATAAAATTAGAGAAAAAGGCAAATGAATTCCTTCTCTGACAAAATTGCAATCATGGTACTTTAGCAAAAGAGAGATAAATAGATAATTTCTAATGAATGTTAATGCAAAAGTATTGGGAAAATTTATCAGAGAAGATACAGAAACGTATTTTAAAAAATAACACACTATGAGTCACTTGAATTTATTCCAGGAATTCAGAGATAGTTTAATATTTGTAAAATATTAATATAATAGGCTATGTTAATAACAATAAGTCATATGATTATGTAGATGGAGAAAATTGCTGCAAAATGTGTTTATATTAATAACTTAAAAACATAAGAACAAATGGACCTTCCATTAATTTTGTAATCAGTTTCTATCTCCATCCAAGAATTATCACAATTCATAATGTGAAATCCTAGAGGTTATTCTAATAAGAACAGATAAAGCAGAGATGTTCACTGTAACTGCTATTATTTGATATAGTTTTTAAATTACTAGCCATTACAACAACTCAAAGGATGTTGAAGAAATAAACCTAAGTAAAGAAACACAACTTATTTTTGAGGGAGGATGGAATGTTTTGCGTGAGGAACAGCAAGTTCGTCAAAGTGCCAGGCTGGTGTCTGGTTTATAGAATACCCAGAGGGGTGTAAGGTGTAAGAAGGCTGAAAAAATAAGAGAGGATCAAGTTAAAAGGGCTCTGAAGGCCAAATAGAGGATTTAATATTTAATCCTGAAAGCTGATTAAGTAGGGAATTGACATGTTAGAAATGTGTTTTAGGAGTATCAGCTTCACAGGTTAGTGAAGGATGGATGAAAATGTGGAGCAACTAGGAATGGAGATTAACCAAAAGTCAATCACAATACTACAAGCATGAGATGATGAGGGTGTGCATCAGAAAGGTGGCATTGTCAGAGAAGGGAAGGAGGCATATAGGATAAATATTATGAAGATAGAAATGACAAAACTCAGCAACTGATTGTATATTGGGCATGAGATAGAGTGAGGATTTGAGGTTGATGTCCAGGGTGTGAATGTGGGTAACTAGGAGGATGGTGTCCTTCTTAAAATATGTTGCCCAGAACTGAATATAAAATGGTACCTTAGAGAATGCCCTATCCTCTATGGTACCAGATGAACACAAGGTCTAGTTAGTTTCTAAGAATATCATTGCACCTCCATGTTTATTTAATCATTGAAATTCTCTAAAAAAATAAAACCAAGATAAGGATACAATGGAAGAAATAGAAGAACAAAGCACAGGAAAGAAAAGTAAAGAAACATTCAACAAATAATTGGTAAATCAAAGAATTAAATACTGATGCACAAATTTGACAATGAGTAATGTTTATCCTTTATCCTTTCTATCTGGCCACAGATGGAACCAGAGAGTGCTGAGTTGATATTACTGAAAAGAGCATTACAGGTCCACTGGAAGTAATAACTTGGTAATTAGAGCTGGCCCAGAATGAACTAGTGGGGACCCTTCAAATTTCTTGGGATTTAAAGGACTTCAAAAGTAATATTTAATTTTATTTTAGGGAGGCAAAATATCCAATGCAAATGTGTTTGTAACACCTCAGCACTCTGACATAGTCAAACAAAGGGTATCAGTTTCAGGCTGAACAACACATTTATTGTTGTTGTTGTTACTATTATTCTATCAATAATTCCTGTACTATTACTAATACTACTACTACCTTTAATTGAAGTCATGTGATTTTCTTTTAACAGTTATTTCTGTTTTTTTTTTATGAAAACATTTAATATCCCTGTAGAAATTATTTTGTTCAGGGAGCCACACTGGTGGAGAAAAAGGCAGGGGCTCACTCGAACTTTCCACCAAACCCCTGCAAATACCTTTCAATATTTCCTCAAAGCAAATGCTAAAGCAGCTAAACCCACAAAAGGACATGGTGAAACAATGTTCCAGCCCAAGACAACTTAGAAGCTTGCCAGGAAAGGTTTGTTACACCAGAGTGAGAATTGAACTCAGTCCAGCACAGGTCACACCAGGTCCCAGCAAAAGAGGAACAGACCTTGGGACAACTGAATCAGTATCAGCAGTGGCAGTTTTTGGAACTCTCAGTCCAAAGATGGTAAGGGAGGCAACAACTGGTCAGGAGGGGATTACAAAGGTCTTTTTGCTGACAATGGGGCAAGGCTTTGTTGAATTGCCCATACTCGGATCTAGGTCTTAGTTCTAGGGTGAAAAGGAACTTGTGGCAGCAAGGGAGTGAGGATCCTGGCCACAATTCCAGGGTGGAAAAGAGTACTTGTGGTCACTCATAGACCAGTACACAGTATAGGTGAGTAGTAAACACCCCTTTCCCTAGATCATACCACCTTGGAAGAACCAAAAACTCCATGAAAACAGCTGCACACAAAAAATCACTGAAGCTTGGGAAAGCTCCTTCTGCTTTGGAGGCAAGGTCACATTTCATTTATTTACTTATTTTTGTTATTTTGAACTCAAACACCAGGATACAAATGCAGAATAAAGAAAAGAACATAACATAACTTTGAATATTAAAACTTAAATGCAAAATAAGAAAAAAACATTATGTGCATAACAGAACATGAGAGGATTCAAAATATGTAGTGATAAATTTTCATTTCAAGAAAACCTGTGTGATAAATACTACACTGTATTGAGAGCAGCCCATATTTTCTTTGCTTCTTTGTAAGTTTTCACTTTTTAATTTGTTTTTTACCCTTCTTGTTTCCTGCCAAGAAGGTTACAATTATGTATATATATGTATATATATATATATGTATATATATATATATACATACACACACACACATATACATACACATATACATACACATATGCATATATATATATACTTTCCCTAACAAATCCTACTCCTGGTATTTGGGTGTTTTGTTTTTTTTTTTGTTTTTGTTTTTGTTTTTGCCTTTTGGAGGGCAATTGGGGTTAAGTAACTTGCTCAAGGTTACATGGCTAGGTTTTAGTTTGTGTGAGTTAAGTGTCTGAGGCCGGATTCGAACTCAGGTCCTTCTGACTCCAGGGCCGACACTCTACTCACTGAGACACCTAGCCACCCCCTGATATTTGTTTTTGTTTGTGTATATTTCTTATCTCTTATTCCTGCTAACTCTTCTATTTTATTTCTACTTTCTACCTTACTAGAGACATATTTTAGCATAGAGTTAAAAGTCAAGAAATAGATTGGGAAATAAGTAAACAATAAAAACCATCCTGACTATAGAAAGTTACTTTGGTGACCGGGAGGATCAAAGCACACACTCAGAAGAATAATAGAAAATCAAAACTGCTGCATCAAAAGCTTCAAGGAAAATAGAAATTGACCCTAGGCCGTAGAAGGACTCAAGAAGGATTTTAAAAGTCAAGTTAGAAAAGTAGAGAAAAAATGCAAAGAGAAATTAAAGCAATGTAAGAAAATCATGAAAAAAAGTCAACAGCTTGGTAAAAGTGGCACAAAAAATGCTGAAAACATCTTATAAATGGAATAGCCCAAATGTTAAAAGAGGCACAATAGTCCAATGAAGCGAAGAATGCTTTGAAAAGCAGAATTGGCCAAATGAAAAAAGAGATACAAAAAGTTCACTAAAGAAAATATTTCCTTAAAAATTAGAATGGGGGTGGGGGTGGGGCAGCTAGGTGGTGCAGTGAATAGAGCACCAGCCCTGAAGTCAGGAGGACCTAAGTTCAAATCCAGCTTCAGACACTTAACTAGCCATGTGACTTTGGGCAAGTCACTTAACCCCAATTGCCCCTCCCAAAAGGAAAAAAAAATAGAATTGGGCAAGTGAAAGCTAATGACTCTCTGAGGCATCAAGAATCAAACAAAATCAAAAGAATAAAAAATAGAAGAAAATGTGAAATATCTCATTGGATTATTGGACTAACTGAAAGCCATGATCCAAAAAAGATCCTAGACATTATCATTCAATAAATTATCAAGGAAAACTGTCCTGATATTCTAGAATCAAAATGTAAAATAGAAACTCAAAGGAATATTATGGTGACATTACAGAGCTCCCAGATCAAGGAGAAGATATTACAAGCAGCCAAAAAGAGACAATTCAAATATGGAGTCACAGTCAGAATAACACAAGATTTAGCAGTTTCTACATTAAAGGATTGGAATACTTGGAATATGATATTCTGAAGGGAATAAAAGTTAAGATTACAACTATGTCATCTACCTAGAAAAACTGAGCATAATCCTTCAAAGGAAAAAAATGGATAATCAATAAAATAGAGAACTTTCAAGCATTCTGGATGAAAAGACCAGAACTGAATAGAAAATTTGACTTCCAACTACAAAACTCAAAGTAAACAGGAAAGAGGGATTCAATAAAGTTAAATTATTTACATCCCTACATGGGAAAATGATACTTCTGACTCTTAAAATTTTTCATTAGTAGGGCAGTTAGAAGTATACATAGACAGAAAGTATAGGTGTAAGTTGAATATGATGGGATGATTATCTAAAATAAAAAAAAATTATGGAGTGAAAAAGAAGAATGCATGGGAAAAAGGGAAAGTGAGAAGTATAATGGGGCAAATTGTCTGACATAAAAAAAGGCCCAAAAGAGATTTTTACAGTGGAGGGGAAGATGGGATAAGAGGGGAGTGGAGCACATGAACCTTACCCTTATTGGAATGGGCTCAAAGAGGGAATAGCACACACCTTCAGCTAGATTAGAAATCTATTTTACCATACAGGAATATGGAGCAGACAAGGATAAGAGAAGGAGGGGGCTCAAAGAACAGAGGACAGATTGGGGAATATAAAAGTCAGAAGCAAAACACTTTTGAGAAGGGAGTGAAAAGAAGAAAGGGTGAAAGGAGAGAGAGTGAGTAGGATAAACAGAAAAATAGGATGGAAGAAAATACATAATTGGCAATCATTGCTGTGAAAAATATTTTAACAGGAAATTTCTCTAATGAAGACCTCATTTCACAAATGTATAGGAAAAGGAGTGAAATTTATAGAAATAGGTGGCATTCCTCAACTGATAAATAGTCAAAGGATATTGTAGCAGCAGATATGAACAGACACTTTTCAGAATAAGTAACCAAAGCTAATTATGGGCATATGAAAAAAGCACTATTGGTTAGAGAAATGCAAATTAAAACAGTTCTGAGCTACCACCACACAGCTATCATATTGGGTAATATGACAGAAAAGGAAAATGACAAATGGTGGAGAGGATGTGGGGAAAATTAAAACACTAATGCCCTGCTGGTGAAGCTCTATACTGATTCAACCATTCTGGAGAGCAGTTTGGACCTATGCCCAAAGAGCTATAAAACCATGCATGCAAATCCTCAGTGATACGGTGATCTAAGATAATTCTGAAGGACTTATGAAACATGCTGTTCATCTCCAGAGAAAGAATTGATAAAGCATAAATGCACATAGAAGATGCTTTTCCTTTACTTTTCTTGGGGGAGAGGAGAGGGTGGTTGGCTGTGTTTTCTTTCACAACCTGACTTACATGGAAATGTGTTTTGCCTGACCGCACATTTAAAACTATGTCAAATTGCTTGCTTTCTCCATGAGGGAATGCAAGGGAGGGAGAGAATTTGAAACTCAAAATTTGAAAAAGAATGTTAAAATTATTTTTGCAGGTAATTAATTGGGAAAAATAAAATATTAAATTAAAATAGGTAATTGTTTTGCTGAATGAATATTTCCACATTCTACTTCATTTTTATACTTTCTTCATTTTAGTTTTTAATTTTAAATTCTCTTACTGCCCCCAAACTGTCTCCTACCCATTGAGTAGGCAAGAAATAAAAAACCCAATACAAATCTGAAATCAAGCAAAATGTGCAGACATGATCCTCCCCCTCCCAAGGAAGAAAAATACAGGAAAAATCTGCTTCAATCTGTACTCCATCAGTTATTTATTGGGAGATCACTAGAATTTTACAGCATGAGTTCTTTTGAGTTGTAGTAGATGATTGCATTGAGCATAGTTATTAAGCCTTTTATAGTTGATTATCTTACAATATTGTTGTTATTACATAGATTATTCTTCTGTTTCTGCTCACTTCAACTTGTACAAGTTCATTTAAGTTTCTGAAGGTTTTTTTGTGAATTGAAACTTGTAGAGCTTTTACTAGGGAGGCCAAAATGACCCTTTTCCTTGGATCAGACTACTCTGGGAGTACTGAAAACTTGGAAGTCTCCAAATGGTCCCTAAGATCTTGGCATAACACAATATTCAATAAGAAAGCAGTAATAGCACCAGCCATAGATTTCCTCCAGAAGTTACACTTCATAATATTAAGTCTAAAGTCAGGAATTAGGCTGGAAGAGTGGTCAAATAAGAAAAGAACCATACCATAATAAGCTACATTATGGTGGCAGTGATACTCAACACACAAATACAGATGAGAAGAACAACTCAAAAATATCTACAAGCAATGCCTTCAAGAAAAATATGGGCACAAACTCAGCTAGACTTTCTGGAAGACATGAAATAAGGATTAATATTTTTTTTAGCAATTTCTTTAAATAAATGGGATGAGAGTGTTTGAGGAAAATAATGCAAAAGAAATGAGAACTATGTAAGAAAGAATTGGAAAGTGTGTTAACAGCTTAGTACAAGAGACACAAAACCTTGCCCAAGAAAAAGACTCCTTAAAATTTAGATGGATCAGAGAAAACCCAGTGAATTCACGAGGCAACAAGAAATATTAAAACAAAGCCAAAAAGCTGAAAAAATGCAAAAGCATGTAAAACATTTCAGACCAAAAAGTATTGACCTGGAAAACAAATGGAGAAAAAAAAAATAAGAATCACTATCTGAACACCAAGACAAAAAAAATACATCCTGGATACTCTATTCAAATAAATATTCCAAACAAACAAACAAACAAACAAACAAATCACTTCCCAGATCTCATAGAACTAGATCGTAGGTAGAGATGGACAAAATCCATTGATTACCTCTAGAAAAAAGTTTCAAAATGAAAACTTCCAAGAACATTATTGTAAAAAGCCAAAGCTTCTGAGTCAAAAAATATTGTAAGTAACTAGAAGGAAAGAACTAAAATACCAAGCTGCTAAGGGAGCTAGGTGATGCAATGAATAGTGTGTTGACCCTAGAGTGAGAAGGACCTACCTTCAAATCTGGCTTCAGATATTTACTTGCTGACTCTGGGCAAGTCATTTAACCCTGTTTGCCTCAGTTCCTCATCTGTAAAATGAACTTGAGAAAAAATGGTGAACTACTCCTGTATCTTTGCCAAGAAGAGTCCAAATGGGGTCATGGAGATTCAGACTCAACTGAAGTGACTCAGCAACAGAAATTGAGGAGCTGTAGTGAAGATCACATGAAATTTGGCAGGTACTATAATGAGGGAAGCTGAAGCTAGGTGGTACTGAAGAGGGAAGGGTGATAAGGAGGGGGGGAGGGTAAGTGGTTCTGCCAGGGATGCCTCCCTGGCATCCAGTCTGGAAGGAATTCACCAGGCTCAAGCAAACTTTGAAGCCGAAATTGTAAAGTTTATTGTTACACTGTAGAGAACAGCAGGCTAGATTCTTATGGAACCTGCAAACTCGCCGAGGCAGCAGGCATAGTTTTAAGGTGTCAATTATGCTAACTAGGTGAGTAAGGGTGGGATCAGGGAGGAGTTAATGAGTGGTCAGTGCTCAAAGGACCATACACTTTTAATATCAACTGCGCAGGTGTATTGCCCATGATTCACTGGGAAATAGCTCAAGCAGGGCTAGCTGGACGTGTGGTTTTAGGCCTGACACATCACTAAAGAGTACCCAGTCTGCCTCCCACCAAGGTCATCAGAGACAGTGTGGGTATATAATTGACTAAGGAGTTACCCTATAGATAAGGTATTGAAGAATTTATGGTGGGGCTGGCCACTCTAACTAAGGGAGATAACATTTACATAACTTATTGTTTCAAGCAGAGATAAACAGGCCATGAGTTGTTGCTGGGCAGAGTGCTGGAAGGGGGGGTGGAAATGTGATCTTACAGACTGCTTTTACAAATCGATTTTACAGACATAAATCCCAAAGCACCCCATTTACAAACTGATGTTACAGATTGATACTACAGACATATATACATCACAAGGACCCCATCAGTACAGTCCATAGAGCATGGGGCTGGAATCAGGAATTCATCTTCATGACTTTAAATCTGGCCTCAGACACTTACTAGTTCTAAGTATATGCAAATCACTTTGCCTCAGTTCCTTATCTGTAAAATGAGTTGAAGAAGGAAATGGTAAACCACTTTAGTTTCTTTTCCCAGAAAACCCCAAAATGGTGAAATGGAAAGTCAATCATGACTGAAATAACTAAACAATACCAACAAATTACAAGAGAATGGAAAATCTGGAATACTATATTCCAAAATGTGGGCTTATAGCCAAATAATTTTCTAAGTATGATAATATCAGGGGAGGGGGGGAATAGACCTTTAATGAAATAGAGGCCTTTCAAACACTCTTGATGAAAAGCTGAGTGTGGAGAAACTTTGAAGTTTAAACACTTGAGTGAAGAGAAACAAAAAAGATAAACATAAATAAACAGTTTTGAAGTTTTTTTTTGAGAATTATTAAACAAATGCTTTATTAACTTCTGTTTTACATCATTCATTTCCGCCAGATTTTGAGTTACAATCATTTTCCCCCTGTTATTCCCCTACCCAACCTCCCAGAATAGCAGTCCTACAAGATATTGCTTCCTCCAATCTGCTCTCTCCCATACCTTCTCCCATACCCCCTTCGACTTTTCCAATAGAGGAAGGTGAATCTTTGTGTCCCAATGCCTGCACATCTTATCTCCCAATTATAAGCAAAAGAGTATTAATAATAGTATTTATATATATTTGAAAATTTAATGTTAAGACCTCAACTTTCAGATCCATTTCCTTCCTCCCTTGTCACCCATTCCCTCTGGGGAGATAAGTAATTCAGTATGTGTTGTACATGTCTAGCTATGCAAAACATTATCATAGTAGATATATTGTACAAGGCTGCTTATAATTCCCTCCCACTCATCCCACCCCCCACCTGGTCCATTCCCTACATGATCCTGTCCCTCTTCTATAGTGGGTACTTCCAACCACCCCTCCCCCCAAGGATGCCCTCCCATCCATCTTCCCTCCTCTCATCCCCCTTCCCCCTATTCTGCTGCAGGTTGAGATATCCCATTTAGTATGTATGTCATTCTCTCCCTGAACCAAATTCAATGAGAATGTGGTTTTGCCTTTTTGCCTTCCTATTCTTCTCCCCCTTACAACCACTTCCCCTTGCTTCTTCTACATAAGATAGTTTACCCTACCCTGTCTCTCCCCATCTCCTCTTGCCACTTTCCTCTCTCACCTCATAATTTCATCCCTTGAGTATTCTCCCTTCCCAACAAATTCAACCTATGCCTCTATCCATATATTGTTTCACACACATTCACATATGTATTCATATGACCACACACTCTTCTTCCATTATTTTCATAGTGAGAAAGATATCATCAGTCACAGTTATTGCTTTTCCATATAGGAATGTAAATAGTTCAACTTTGATAAGTTCCTTTTGATTTCTTTTCCCTGATTACCTTCTCAGGCATCTCTTGCTTCTTGTGTCTGGATGTCACATTTGCTATTCAATTCTGGTTTTTTCCTCAAGAATGCTTGAAAGTCCTCTATTCCACTGAATGACCATATTTTCCCCTGAAACAAAATACTCAGTTTTGCTGGGTAGGTGACCCTTAGGTTCATTCCCAGTTCTTTTGCCCTCTAGAATATCATATTCCATGCCCTTCGATCCCTCAGTGTAGAAGCTGCCAGGTCCTGGGCTATTCTGATTGTGTTTCCACAATATTGAAATTGTTTCTTCCTGGCTGCTTGTAGTATTTTCTCCTTGATCTGGGGATTCTGGAACCTGGCTATAATATTCCTGGGAGTTTTCTTTTTGGGATCTTTTTCAGGAGGTGATCTGTGGATTCTTTCAACCTCTATTTTGCCCTCTGGATCTAAAACATCAGGGCAATTTTCCTTGAGAATTTCTTGAAGGGTGGTTTCTAGGTTCTTTCTTTGATCATGGCTTTCAGGTAGTCCAATAATTTTTAAATTGTCTCTCCTGTATCTATTTTCCAGGTCAGTGTTTTTTCCCATGAGATATTTCACATTTCCTTCTAATCTTTCGTTTGTTTGGATCTGCTTAACAGCATCTTGATTTCTCATAAAGTCATTAGCTCCCATTGGCTCCAGTCTAACTCTGAAGGAATGAATCTACTCAGTGAACTTTTGAGATTCTTTTTCCATCTGGCAAATTCGACTTTTTAAGGCATTCTTCTTCTCATTGCCCTTTTGGGCCTCCTTTGCCATTTGAGTCAGTCTATTTTTTAAGGTGTTGTTTTCCTCAGTCAGGCTGTTGACCATCATTTCATACTTTCCCTGCATCCTTCTCATTTCTCATTCCAATTTTTCCTCCACTTCTCTTATTTGATTTTTAAAGTCCTTCTTAAGGTCCTCTATGGCCTGCAACTTGCTCATGTTTTCCCCTGGGGCTTTTGGAGCAGGACTTCTGACCTCACAGTCCTTTTCCCGCTCTATGCCCCCAAAATAGGAGTCTAGGGTTGCATTTTTCTATTTCCTTTGCCTTGGCATGTTGCCACTTAATTACTTGCCTTTTGGGCTTGTTGCCACACTATAGCTTTAAGGCCAGATAGAGGAATTTTCATCCCCAACGTGTGGGGGGCAACTTCCGTTTCTGGCAAGCTGTAAACCCACCCACGACTTCCACCCTAGATCACAATCCAGATCCAGGGAGGTTAAAGCAAGAGCGATTACCCCCCAAGACTGATTGCTGGATCTCCCTACGGTTCCACAGGCCAAGAGCTGGAGTTGCCTCTGAAAACTATGGAATGGCAGTTTGTCCTAAGTGGCTTCTAGCCCCCAGGGGAGGGAGCTGACGCATTCCCCAAATACTGGTCCCAAAACCTCGGCTCACAGGGACCTCAGCTCCCGCTCGGCTCTGCTTCCCACGCTTTGCGCGCTGCTCATTGCCGGCTCCCAGACCGCTGTGCTGGTCCTTCCTGCAGGGCTGCTGGGCTTTCCTCAGTGGGAGGTTAGCTTCTTTGTGTCGTTCTGTGGGTGCTGGGGCTCCAGAAGTTGTTCAGAGTCCCCTTTTACATAGTTTGGGGGGAATCTGGGGGCAGAGTGGCTTGGATGAGCTGTTTCTACTCTGCCATCTTGGCTCTGCCCCCCAGTTTTGAAGTTTTAAACCAGATAAATTGTTTACATGCAAGTCTGGAAAAATGATACATTGACCTCTCTGAACTGTATTGTTGTCAGGGTTCCACAGAGGTAGTTCAGTTAGACAATGCCTGGGAGTAGAACTATTATGTCTTAGTGCTCTTAAGAAAATAAAGGCAAAGAGGTGAAGAGGAATACACTGAGGCAGAAAGGAAATTTAGGGAGATTTATGTCACATAATCATGGTACACAAGTAGCTATCTATACAAACAAAGAGGGGGAAGTAGGTGGGCAATAACTGATAATTGAACCTCACTCTAAACTGGTCAAAAGAAGGAAGACTACACATACACAGTTAGGTACAACAATTCATTACATTGAGCAGAAAAGTGGAGAAAAGGGTGGGAGCAAAACGGGGAAATTAGAGGGATGATAGATTAAAGGAGGGATTAATACTAAGTAAAGCCAACTCTAAAGATATACAAAAATATTCTTAACTCTTTTTGAGATGAAAAAGAATTAAAATCTGTGGGACTGTCCAAAGGGTGAATAAATGAACACATTATGGTATGGAAAGGTAATAGAATATTACTGAGCTGAACTCTTTCTCCCTCCTCTTTTTTTTTTTTTTTTTGACTTTGGTTTATCTGGAACTTTTCTTTTCTTTTTTTCCCCAAAATGCTTTATTAGCTTCTGGTTTACATCATTAATTTCTGCCAGATTTTGAGTTACAATTCCCCCCCCCCATTTTTTCCTTACCCCACCCCAGAATAGCAGTCCCACAGGATATCCCCTCACCCCATCTGCTCTCTCCCATATCTTTTCCCACACCCCCTGCAACTTTTTCAAAAGGCAAGGTGAATATTTGTGCCCCAATGCCTGTATATCTTATTTCCCAATTATATGTAAAATAGTATTAATAATAATATTTATATATTTTTAAACATTTGATTTTAAAACTTTGATTTCCAGATTCATTTCCTTCCTCCCTTGTCATCCACTCTTGCTGAGAAGATAAGCAATTCAGTATATGTTGTACATGTGTAGCTATGCAAAACATTACCATAGAAGATGTATTGTAAAAGACTGACTATATTTCCCTTCCTCCTACCCCACCTCCCACTTGGTCTATTCCCTACTTTGATACTGTTCCTTTTCAAAAGTGGGTGCTTCCAATTTCCCTCCACCCTTTCCCTCCAACCTTCCCTTTCATCATCCCCCCTCTCATTCCCTTACCCCCTACTCTTCTGTAGGGTGAGATGTCCTATTTAGTATGTATGTCATTCTCTCCCTGAGTCAAATTCAATAAGAATAAGGTTTTGCCTTTTTGTCTTCCTGTTCTTCCCCTCCCTTGTAACCATTTTCCCTTGACTCTTCTGTATGAGATAGTTTACCCCATTCTGTCTCTCCCCATCCCCTCTCATTATATTTCTCTCTCACCTCTTAATTTCACCTTTTAAGTATCATCCCTTTCTAATAAATTTGACCTGTGCTCTCTATCTATGTATACCTGTAAACACATATACACACATTCACATATGTATTCATATGCCCATATACCCTTCTTTAACTATTTTCATACTGAGAAAAGTTTCATCAGTTACATTTATCATTTCTCCATGTAGGAATGTAAATAGTCCAACTTTGATAAGTTCCTTTTGATTTCTTTTCCTTCATTACCTTCTCAGGCATCTCTTGCTTCTTGTGTCTGGATGTCAATTTTGTACTCAATTCTGTTCTTTTCCTCAAGAGTGCTTGAAAGTCCTCTATTCCACTGAATTACCATATTTTCCCCTGAAACATGATACTCAGTTTTGCTGGGTAGGTGATTCTTGGTTTTAATCCCAGGTCTTTTGCCCTCAGGAATATCATATTCCAAGCTCTTAGATCCCTCAGTGTAGAAACTGCCAGATCCTAAGCTATCTTGATTGCATTTTCACAGTATTCAAATTGTTTCTTCCTGGCTGCTTGTAATATTTTTTCCTTGATCTGGGAATTCTGGAACCTGGCTATAATATTCCTAGGAGTTTTCTTTTTGGGATCTTTTTCAGGAGGTGATCAGTGGATTCTTTCAGCCTCTATTTTGCCCTCTGTTTCTAAAACATCAGGGCAATTTTCCTTGAGAATTTCCTGAAGGATGATTTCTAGGTTTTTTGTTTGATCATGGTTTTCAGGTAGTTCAATAATTTTTAAATGATCTCTCCAGGATCTATTTTCCAGGTCAGTGGTTTATCCCATGAGCTATTTCATATTGCTTTCTATTCTTTCATTTGTTTGTATCTGCTTAATAGCATCTTGATTTTTCATAAAGTCACTAGCTTCCATTTGCTCCACTCTAATTCTGAAGGAATGATTCTCTTCAGTGAGCTTTTGAGATTCTTTTTCCATTTGGCAAATTTGGCTTTTTAGGCATTCTTCTCCTCATTGCTTTTTTGAGCCTCTTTTGCTATTTGAGTTAGTCTATTTTTAAGGTGTTATTTTCCTCAGTCAAGCTCTTCACTCTCATTTCATACTTTTCTTGCATCTTATTAATTTCTTTTCCCAATTTTTCCTCCACTTCTCTTATTTGCTTCTTAAAGTCCTCTCTGGCCTGTAATCAGCTCATATATTTGGGGCTTTAGGTGCAGAAGTTCTGATCTCCCAGTCCTCCTCCTGTCCCATGCTTAAGTCCTCTTTCCCCCCCAAATAGGAGTCTAATGTTTAATTTTTCTGTGAATTTTATTTCCTTTGCCTAGGCATGTTGCCCCTCAATTGCTTGACTTTTGGGCTTGTTGCCACAGTAGGACTCTGCCACCAGCCAGGGGAGCTTCCATACCAAATCCTGGGGTTTTCTCAGCCACTGGAGGTATTAGTTGGGTGCCATCTCTGAAGACTCCAAGCTGGTCAAACACTCCAAGACCTCCACCCCAGACCACAATCCAGATCCAGGAAGGTTAAAGCAAGAGTGATTACCCCCAAGACTGATTGCCTGGTCCCCCTGCAGGCCAGGAGCTAAAGCTGCCTGGTGATTGTGGCTTTGCTGAAGCATTTCAGTGGCTTCTTGCCTCCAGGGAAAGAGGCCAATGGGCTCTCCCAACTAATGAGTCCCAAAGTCTATACTGCACTAACCTTTCACTTTATTGTTGGCATCTGTGTGTTGGTAATTCTCGAAATGCCACAGCTGCTTGTGTTCTGGTATCCCTCCAGCTAGTTGCTGGTCCAGTAGCCCTGGGGCTAAAACCTCTGACTCATGTGGTCCTGAGCTCTGTTCCCAGAGTGCTGCACTGGCTGCTTCCTGCCAGGCTGTCCTCAGAGGGAGGTTAGCTTCTCTTTGTCATTTTGTGGATTATGTAGCTCCAGACATTGTTCAGAGTCCCCTTTTACATGAATTTGGAAGTGGTGGGTTAGAATCCCACAGAAGTGCTGTTACTACTCTGCCATCTTGATTCTGACCCCCTGCCCCTTCTTTTTAAATACATTTTTTGGTTTGGTTTGGTTTTTGGTTCTTGAGTTCTAAGCTGTTCCCCTGTCTCTATGGACCCTGCACTAGAGAAGTCAACATTTGACACAGACACTGACGTAGAAACAGATACAGGCACACATGAAACTATATAATACAGGGTTCCATATTTTAATTCTTATTCTGGAGAGGGATAACTATAGTTGATTTGATTTCCAAATCCCCTCTAACAATATAACTCAGAATAGCTTAGTCATTCACATTTTCTCTTCAAACAATATTGCTCTTACTGTATACAACATTCTCTTAGTTCTGTTCATTTCACTCTTCATTATTTCATGCAAATCTTTCCAACTTTTGCTAAAACCATTATTTCTTACATAATTATTTCTTACATCAAAGTGGTATTCCATCATAATCATATACCACAACTTATTCATTCATTTTCAGATTGATGGGCATCCCCACAATTTTCATTTCCTTGTAATCACAAAACGAGCTGCTATAAATATTTTAGAACATATAGATTCTTTTCTTTTTCTCATATTTACATTGGAAAACTAATAGTAGTATTGGTGGGTGAAAAGGAATACAGTTTTGCAGTTCTTTGGGCATAATTCCAGATTGTTCTCCAAAATAGGTGGATCAGTTCACAGTTCCACCAACAGTGTTCTAGTGTCCAACCCCCCCCCCCCAAATCCACTCTAACATTTGTCATTTTCCCTTTCTATTATTTTAGCCAATCTGAGAGGTGTGAGATGATATCTCAAAGTTATTTTAATTTGCATTTCTCTAACCAATAATTATTTAGAGAATTTTTTCTTATGGTTATATATAGCTTTCATTTCTTCATCTGGAAACTGCTAGTTCATATGCTTTGGCATTTATCAATTGGGGAAATTACATATATTCTTATAAATTTGACTAAGTTTTCTATATTTGAGATATGAGGCCTTTTCCTGAAAAACTGTGTATAATGTGGCAGCTAGGTGGTGCAGTGACTAGAGTACCTGCCCTGGGGTCAGGAGGACCTGAGTTCAAATCCGGTCTCAGAGACTTAACACTTACTAGCTATGTGACCTTGGGCAAGTCACTTAATCCCAACTGCCCTGCCTTCCCCCTCCAAAAAAGCAAAAAAAACCCAAAAAACCCAACAAAAAAAATAAAGACAAACTGTGCATAAAAACCGCCCCCTCCAATCTCCTGCTTTCTTATGAATTTTGGCTATGTTGGTTTTATTTGTACAGTATGTAATTAAAGGATTCATTTTACACCTCCCAATGCTCTATATTTCTTGTTTATTCACAACTTCTCCTATATATAAGTCTGATGGGAAATATGCTCCATCTTCTTCCAATTTACTTATGATATCTCCCTTTATGTCTACATAAAGTATCCATTTTGACCCTATCTTGATAAATGGTGTAAGATACTGCTTCATACTTAGTTTCTGCCAAGCTACTTTCCACTCTTATCAACATTTTTAAACCAAATAATCAATTCTTATATCAAAAACTTAAATCTATACACTTATCAAACACAAGGTTACTAGATTCATTTTCTACTGTGTCTTGCATATCTACTCTGTTCCACTGATTAACTATCCTATGCTTTAGCCAGTAGCAGATGGTTTTGATAATTACCATGTTATCATAACAGCTCAAAATCTGTTATTCTTAGACCACTTTCCTTTACATTTTTCATTAATACCTTTGATATTCTTTACCTTTTGCTCTGCAAAATGAATTTTGTTATTCTTTTTTTCTAGCTCAATAAAGAAATTTTTTTTGATAATTTAATTGGGATTGCATTGAATAAGTGGATTGATCTAAGTAGAATTGTCATTTTTATTATATTGGTTCTGCTCACCCAAGAACAATTAATATTTATCCAATTATTTATATCTGACTTTACTTGTAAAATGGTGTTTTACAATTATATTCATATAGTTTCTGGGTTTGCCTCAGCAGATATACTCCCAGGTATTTTTTATTGTTTATGGTTTTTAAATGAACTTCTCTTACTATATCTTCTTTCAGGGCTTTGTTGATGATATATAGAAATGCTGATGGTTTATATGAGTTTCTTTTATATACTACAACTTGGCCAAAATTATTGTTTCAAATAACTTTTTAGTTGAGTCTTTATGATTTTCCAAACATATCATCATATCATCTACAAAAAGAGATAGTTTTATTACCTTATTACCTCTGATTCCTACGCTTTCTTTTTCTTTACTTTTTGATATTGCTAGCACTTTCAGTACAATTTTGAATAATATTAGAGATGGGCATCTTTGTTTTATCTTATTGGGGAGGTTTATTACTTATCCCTGTTATAAATAATGTTTGTTGATGGCTTTAGGTAGATGCCTTTTATCGTTTTAGGGGAAAAAACTATTTATATCCAAGTTCCGAGTGTTTTTATTAGGAATGAGTGTTATAGTTTGTCAAAAGCTTTTTCTTCATTTTTATATAATTATACAATTGTGTTATTTTTGTTATTGATATAATCAATTATGTCAACAGTTTTCCTTATATTGAACCAGCCCTTCATTCCCAGTATAAATCCCACTAGGTCATAATGTATGTTCTTTATGGTACATTGTTGTAGTCTCCTAGCTAGTATTTTATTTAGGATTTTTGCATAAATATTCATTAGTGAAACTGGTCTATAATTTTCTTTCTCTGTCTTTGATCTTCCTGGTTTAAGTATCAGCACCATATTTATTTCATAGAAAGAGTTTGATAGAACCCCTTCTTTGCTTATTATCCTAAATAATTTATTTAGTATTGAAATTAGTTGATTTTTAAATGTTTGGTAGAATTCTCTTGCAAATCCATCTGGTTCTAAAGTCCCTCCCCCATACCCCTTCTTAGGACGCTCATTTATGGTGTCTTCAATTTATTTTCCAAAGTAGGTTTATTTAGATATTCGATTTCCTCTTATGTTAATCTGGACAGTTTATGTTTTTTTTTATTCTTCCATTTCACTTAAATTGTTAATTTATTGGCATATAATTGAGCAAACTAACTCTGAATAATTGCTTTAATTATATCTTCATTAGTGGCTTATTAATACTTTTTGATTTTTAATGCTAGAGATTTGGCTTTCTTTTCCCCTTTAAAGATATGTTAACCAGTGGTCTATTTATTTTTGTTGTTTTTCTTCATAAAACCAACTCCTAGTTTTATTTATTAACTCAATCATTTTCTTAATTCAATTTAATTAATCTCATCTTCAATTTTTAGGATTTCCAATTTGGTCTTTACTTGATGATTTTAAATTTTTTCTTTTTTGGTTTGTTTTTTGGGTTTTTTTTTTCTGTTTTGTTTTTGGTAATTGAAAATCCAGTTCATTGACCTGCTCTTTATTTATGTAAGTATTTAAGGAAATAAATTTTCCTCTGATTACTGCTTTTACTGTATATCAATAATTTTGATATATTTTCTCATTCTTATTATTCTCTTTAATAAAATTACTATTTCTATAATGTTTTCTTACTATTCATTCTTTGTTGTTAGGCTGTTTAATTTCCAATTAGTTTTTAATCTGAGTTTCTGTGGTCCTTTATTAAAAGTAATTTTTATTGTATTCTTATATGAAAGGGATGCATTTAGTATTTCTCTTTTTCTGAATTTCACTATAAAGTTTTTTTCACATAAAGTCTAATATGGTGAATTTTTGTAAAGATGTCATGTACTACTCATAAAAAACTATACAATAATGGCCATTTTCTCAATCTTTATCAGCTTTTGATTCAGCTGAAATCCTAGACTAGGGTACCACTATGTTCTTTTTGGAAAGAACTGGAATTTATATCCTAAAACAAGCAAGACTTCCAGTTCTGGGCCTTTCCCTATGAGAAACAGGATCCCTGCTTCAGATATTGTACTTTCAATTCTTAACAGTAACTAAACTCCATTGAACAATTCCTCAATTAGACTCCAGCAATGGAGTTTTGTTTCAAGAATGTGTAGTCTAAGGCAGAATGGGGTGTGTGTGTGTGTGTGTGTGTGTGTGTGTGTGTGTGTGTGTGTGTGTGAAATCTCTCTTCTTTAGTTCTACTTTCCAAAACGTTCAAAGGAAAATGTATTTGGGGATGATCATTAAATATATAAAAGCTATTGTAGATCATATAAAATACTTGGGACTATACTTGCCAAGAAAAACCCAGGAATTGCATAAAGATAATTATAAGACACTATATATAAACAAAGTCAGATTTAAATAATTGGAGAAATATTAATTTTTATGGATTGATAGAGTCAATATAATGATATAACATAATAAAATATAATATATATTTCATATATTATATAATAATATAACAAAATGACAATTCTACCCAAGCCATTATTCAATGTCATCCCAATAAAATTCCCCCAAAATTTACTGACCTAGAAAAATAATAATAAAATAAAAATAAAATAATAATAAAATTAATATGGGAGAACAAAAGGTCAAGAATATTAAATGAATTAATAAAAATTATAAAGAAAGATGGTTTAGTGGTATAAGTTCTTAAAACTATAGTATAAAGCAGTATTTACCAAAATTATCTGGTACTGGCTAAGTAATAGAAAGGTAGATAGAACAGAATAGATATATAATTCACAGCAGTAAATGATTTTACTTACTTTTTAAAAAAGAAATATGAAGATATAAGCTTTTGGAATAAGAACTCAATATTTGGTAAAAAAAAAAATCTGAAAAGCAGTCTGGCAGAAAGTGGGTATAGACCAACATCTCATACCATTTACCATTTATACGTAACCTACACATAAAAGGAAATACCATAAGAAAATTAGAAGAACATGGAACATACTGTCATCACACTTAAAGAGAGGAGAATGATTTATGAATAAACAAGGGATAGCATTTTGAGGCATAGAATAGATAATTTTTATTACATTAAATTAAAGAGGTTTTGTACAATTAAAACTAATGTACCCAAGATTGGAGGGAAAGCAGAAATTTGGCAGGAAATTTATAGAAAGGTTTTCAGATAAAAGTCTTATGAAAAATTCTTTAATTCATTATTAATTAGAGAAATGCAAATTAAAACAACTTTGAGATGTCATCTCATACCTCTCAGATTGGCTAAAATGATAAAAGAGAAAAATGAAAATGTTGAAGGGGATATGGAAAAAATTGGGACACTAATACACTGTTAGTGCAACTTTGAACTGATACAAACATTTTGGAGAGCAATCTGGGATTATACTCAAAGAATTATGAAACTGTGTATATCCTTTGACCCAGCATGGCCCAGCAATACCACTATTAGGTCTGTTTCCTAAGGTGATCAAAGAAAAAGGAAAATAACTTCTATGTTTTAATATATTTATAGCAGCTCTCTTTGAGATGGCAAAGAACTGGAAATTGCAAGGATGCCTAGCAATTACTGAATACCTAAACAACTTGTGGCATTTGATTGCGATGGAATACTATTGTGCTGTAAGAAATGATGGACAGGTTGGTTTTAGGAAAATATAGAAAGGTTTGCATGAAATAATGAAGAGTTAAATGAGTATAACCAAGAAAACATTGTATATAGTAAAAGTAACATTGTTCAAGGAACACCTGTGAATGATTAGGCTATTCTGTATATTACAAATACTCAAAATCAAATACAAAGGACCTATGAAGGAAGATATCATCTACCTTCAAAGAACCAATAAATATAATTATGTAAAATGTTTTACATATATGCATATCTATATATACATATAAATGTCAAATTGTAGCCTTTTTTAGTGTAGGATTGAAAGAGAGGGAAGGAGACAGTTCATAACTTAGCCAAAAAATTAATAAAAAAGAGTTCCAAAATTCTTTATGTATACTGTGTTCACATAGAATAACCCATAAAACCTGATTTTTCTTCATGGAATACTCATCTTTCAAAACAAAATATACATGTGGAGATACTCATAACTCAATGTAGATCAAATGTGTAAACACTTAAATCTTAATTGTTTTACTTCTTGTTTTCCTGAAGCACCAAGGGAGTTCAGGGGAACCCTATCCCCTGTGGGATAAAGTCAATTTAGTCTGATACACTTTGAGGGGGCAGGGGTTGCTTCCCTTATTATTCTTATGGAATTTGCTCTTAGGAGGACTCTTCATTTCAAAGAAACTACCACCTTTTGCCTTTTTCTAGCGTTTGAAATGTACTTCCTGACCCTGCATTTATATCTAGCAGGTAAGTATTATAGGACTGGGAAAACTTCATTAGAAAATAATGTGGATATAGTCATTCATCCACTTGTTTTCCTCCTTCACTTCCTCCTTTATTCTTCAAAAAATATGTATTGAGTGATGACTGTGGGCAAGACACTATGCTAAGTACTCTATAGAAGGCCAAACGAGTAAGATATACTTCCTATACTGAAGGAGTTTAAAATCTTACCTATTTATTTGACATTATTTATAAGGAAATTTAAAATTTACAAATTACCTTCTGGATAATCACTCTGTGAAACAGAGTTATGTTATTCATATTTTTATAAATGGAAAAAGCTGAGGTACAGATTGATGAAATGATTCGCCTAGGATCATATATTAGTGATGGGACTTGAACAGAGGACTTTTGAAACTATGACTTTTGGTTTTCCCACATTACAATATAGTAGAGGAGATAAGTCATGTATAAAAGAAAACTATTTAGCTGGGCAATCATTTCTAAGTGACCTTTAAGCTCCTGGTTACAAAGTATGGGCATTAGTCTATGCACAATTAGAAGCCAGGGAAAGGACTTAAGCATGGCATGACATAATTAAAACTGCATTCCTATTACTGAATCAACAACACGTAAAGTTTGGGCTCTTTGGTAGGGGGATGAGTAAGAGGGAATGGAGGCAGGCAAATAGTCATATAAGTTTGTTACTATAATGAAGAAGGATAATGAATGAGGGCCTGAACTAGGATGATTGCAACAGGATTGAAAAGAGCAGATGGAATCAAGAAAATTTGTAGAGGCAGAATCTGTTAGCCTTGATGAGTAAAATGAGGGAGTTGAGTGAGAGACAGAAACTTAAAAGGGCTCCATACTGTGTGACCAAGAAATTGGTAGTGCCAACAATAAAGATGGAAAAGTTGAGAAAAGGTCAACTTGAAGGGAATTAAGTTTGACTGTGCACATGAGTCTGAAGTAGTGGTGAGATACCAAGATAGGGGATACCTAATAGGGAGGTTAAATTGAAGAAGAGAGACAATGCATGATGATAGATAGATTTATGGTTCATGCACATTATGTTGATGCAATGGTAGTAGATGAGATTATGAAAGAATACAATACAGAGTAAAAAGAAAAAGATTGCAAAGTTAAACCCTAGATGATGCCTACATTAGGTAAGGAAGGACAAGTAAAGGATATACAGATAAATCAGAGAAATAAGAGAACCACTTTCTTGGAGAAATTTACATATAAGTGGAATTCCATTGTACTGAACTTTCCATACCATTTGCTACATGTTATGTTTTATTCTTATGTTTTTTTTCTAGTTTTCTGTTTATTATTTTGCCGCAAAGCTAAGGAACCTAACAACCTAAATATACTAGGCACTATAATTCCATTGAGGACCGGATTTTGAACAAAAAAAAAAAAACCTGATATCACAAATGTTAAAAAAATTATTTTTACATGCAGCTGGGAAATAAGTTATACAGGCAGTGGGGTATAGAAATACATCTTGACCCACAAGAAAGTAAGGGGAGGTTAGGGAGGATATAAGAAAGGGCAGATTGGGGAAAGGGGTATTCAGTGCACTTGCCATCTTGGTGTGGGAGGTAGGGGAGATATAGGAAGAAAATATGTAACAAAATTTTTGGGAAATGAATGTTGAAAATTGAAAATAAATTTTAAAAAATTGCTGTGGATTTAAAAAAAAAACCCAAAACGGATACCTCTTAGAGTTTTGTTTCTACTCAAATTCTTAAGTCTTTCTCTTTGACCAAAAAAGCTGCATTCATTTCTCCTCATATCTCATATTCTTTATTCTAGTCATCTGGAATTACATATTGGCATAACCCACATTCATTTATATCCAGGCAGAAATGTGGAATTGTACTCCAGTCTCCTATAGTGCTGACCTGGAAGCTTCACTCTTGTATTTTTGGGTTTTACACACTCAATCCAGCATGGGTCTTGGCTCATCGCACTGTTACAATATTACCAGCATTGGTCCTCGACTTTTGTTCTGATCTGACCATGATTGCTATTCGCAATTGCAAAGTTGAAGAGCACAAGTGCCTAATCTTCTAAGATTTTCTCACAATATTCTTCTAAGAACTACCAAGGAGAGAATCTCAGGAGAGGGTAAAGTATGTTTTTTTTTTTTCTGTAATAGAAATAAGAGAAATAATAGGAAATAAAATAGAATTGCCATGTAGTATTAGATCCATAATACTTCCACCAATGATTGTCTCTACCAATGACCTGCAAGAATCTGCTTAGCTATGTTATCTGATATAAAATTAAAATATTCTAATTTCCTGCCATCTAGGGAGGCAGCATGGTGCTGTAGTAAGAGCACTGTATGTAGAGTCAGAATGTCTGGATTTTCCAGTCCTCTGAGTGTTTTATATTAAAAAGAACAAAGGACATGGAGTCACAATTCTCAGAAGACTTGGTTTTGAGACATGGTTCTAATCCTTCCTGTTGTATGATCTTGGACAAGTGATATTAACATTCTTTTTTTTTCTTTTTTTTGCAGGGGGGAAGGCAGGGCAATAGGGTTTAAGTGATTTGGCCAAGGTCACATGCTAGTAAGTGTTAAGTGTCTGAGGCTGGGTTTGAACTCAGGTACTCCTGACTCCAGTGTCAGTGCTCTATTCACTGCGTCACCTAAGCACCCCGGAATTAACATTCTGATCCAAAGTTTCCTCAGCTAAAAAGTAAAGGCTTAGATAGGAATCTAGGTGATTTTTGAAATCTTTTCCAGGTCTAACACAAAGTTCAGATATGTATATATAATAGAAGATAGAATTTATATAGTACTTTAAAATTTTGCAATGTTCACAAGAAAAATAGGTGAGACAATTTGTCATTATTATATTTATTTTGGAGATAAGAAAATTGAGGCACAGAGAAGCTAAGTGACTTGTTCAGATCACAGGTAGCAAGCATCTAAGGCATGATTCATTTTCAGGTTCTAATTTTGCATGTTGTATTGTATTTTTATTTGTTTTGTTCAACATTTGCCAGTTATATTTTTATGTGATTTTTTTTTTTTTTTTGCTTTTTGGAGGGGGAAGGCAGGGCAATTGGGATTAAGTGACTTGCCCAAGGTTACATGACTAGTGTTAAGTATCTGAGGCTGGATTTGAACTCAGGACCTCCTGAGTCCAGGACCAGTGCTCTATTCATTGCACCACCTAGCCACCCCTATGTGATTTAAAAAAAATTATTTTCAATTCCAAATTCCCTTTCTTTCCCCTTACTCTCACTCATCTATTAAGAAGGCAAGAAAAATAGATTCCATTATTTATATGTATAATCATGCAAAACAAATTTCTGTGATTTCAACTAAGATGTTTCTAGCCATTGTCACCTATTTGATTATGGCAAATCACATAACCTCCCTCAGCCTCAGTTTCTTCATCTACTTAATGAACAAATGTGGTTAATATGGTTCTGAGTGCTATTTCAATTCTCATTGTACAGGTACAGATCTGAATTTTTTTAAATTATATTTTCCACTGGGATCATGTCTTAGGGAAACATTTTCCCAAAAATTTGTTAATCGTGCCCATTATGTAAAGTTTTAATTTATTTTATTAGTCTGATATGTGTTTCAAATTTGAAGAGGTTGTCTCCAATGTACTACAGAGAATATGTAAAGATTTAATGACCAAGTGTATGTTTAGCCTATTTCTTTCATAAATTTATAGATGTTGCTCTAGTTCTTCTCAGTTATCAAGCATCCCTAGATTCCCAATCTTTTTAGTCTGACCTTGGAAGCCAAACTCAATAAGACCAAGCTAATTCTGTTTGCAGACATGCCTTCTAACTCCAATATGTTTTTCTTGAGTTACAGCAAATTGAAGTCAGGGCACAGAATTCCAAGTTCAGGTGTCATGTGGCCTCACACAAAGAGAGGACAGGATAATGGTTTCCGGTTTTTAAAAAATATATATTTTCAGAAGTATCACATGAACTAGGGTTTTTTAGTACACACACTTATCACATTAATTCATTTCTTTAATGTGCAAAAACATTTTCCTCATATAAATAGTGTGAGGTACATAGTATAAGTATTATTGCCAAGATGGCAAGCGCACATAGTAGGTGTTTAAAAATTATTGTTAATTGATTGGATGATTTTTGCTACTTTAGGAAAGAATCCATTATCTAAATGGACGGACGAAATGAGACTTTCGTGGCTACATTCATCCTTACAGGGATTCCCCATGCACCAGACACGGGGATACCCCTATTTGGGATCTTCTTAGTGATTTATGCACTCACTTTGGTGTGGAATCTCCTCATCCTGCTGGTGATCAAAGTGGACTCCCACCTTCGCACTCCCATGTACTACTTCCTGGCCAACCTCTCTTTCATTGACATGTGGTTCTCCACTGTCACTGTGCCCAAGATACTCATGGGTCTCCTCTCCCCAGATGGTGGGGCCATCTCATTTCACAGTTGTGTGGCCCAGCTCTATTTCTTCCATGGTCTGGGGAGCACTGAGTGTTTCCTCTACACAGTCATGTCCTATGACCGCTACCTGGCCATCACTTCTCCCCTGCACTATGCTACCATCATGAGTGGAAAAACATGTGCTCTTCTGGCTGGAGGCACATGGCTCAGTGGTGCTATCCATTCAGCAGCCCAGACTGCCCTTACCTTCCGCCTGCCCTACTGTGGCCCCAACCAGATTGAGCATTATGTTTGTGATGCACCACCCATTCTCAGATTGGCCTGTGCAGACACCTCAGTCAATGAGATGGTGGTCTTTGTGAACATTGGAATGGTAGCATCTGGATGTGGCTTCCTGATTTTTCTTTCCTATGTGTCCATTGTTCGTGCTATTCTGAAGATTCACACATCAGAGGGCAGACACAAAGCCTTCCAGACCTGTATTTCCCATTGCATTGTGGTGCTCTGTTTCTTTGTGCCTGCTCTTATTATTTATCTAAGACCAGGCTCTAAGCATGTTATGGATAGGATTGTGGCAATTTTCCAAACAATGATCACACCCATGCTGAATCCCCTGGTATACTCACTAAGGAACAAAGAGGTAAAGATGGCTTTTCTCAGGCTGAGAGATCGAAAGAATTTTGTATAATTTGTAATCACTGGAAAATTGTAAACGATTTTTTAATATTGAGCAATTAATTTGTCATGACTATAGTTTCTTTGTCTCTTGTGACGATAGAAATAGTATAACTCTCTAAGCCTAAGCCTTTGACTCAGTTTTTGACCTTGGATTTTATTTCTATAAACCTCACTTTCCTTATCTGTGAAAGACATATGGAGAATGTGACTTTGTTTCCAAGAGTCTTCTTGCTCTAACTTTAGGATTCAGTGATAAAATCAAGAATCTTGAAAGTCAAAGCTTTGTATATCCAAAAGCCAATCTCTTTCCTAGGCAAACATTATAAAGTAGGTAAAGTTTGTATGGGAATTCTTTTCACCTTTCATTTTTGTACCCTCCACTCTGACTCCATATGCCTTAAAGTGCTATCTACCCTATCCTAACCTATATTTCTCTCATTTGAAAAACTACATTGCCATGAGTCCAGACAAAGATGTGAGAGGTTGGAAAGAACTCAGTATGTTGCTAAACCCAAGAAAATTTTTATTTTTAAAAGAGATGATTCTTTAATTCAGGGATGGGTGATTTTTTTTTTTACATAATAGGACTCTAAAAATGAATTGAAGTGAACAGAGGTAAAAAGTCAACAGAGGTAAAAATACGACAGTTCAGTTTCCAAATATACTTTTTAATTATGACAAAAATAGAAAATATTCATTTCCCCCCATATTTTAAACCACTACTTGCAACTCTAAGAGTCTGCTAACCCTGTCTTCAGCTTTTTCAGAATAAAATCATTATAGTGCTCCTAGAAGGAGTTATCATTCTCCAGGGGAGTGATGAGGTTTCAAGTATTACCTCCTAGAGAAGACATTCCTATCTTTTTGTGTATTGCAGCTTCCTTTGATAGTTTGGTGAAGCCTTAGGCCCCCATCTGCAAATAATGCTTTTTTATGCAGAAAATATGATACCTCAGATTACACTGGAAACCATTTTATTGAAATGCAGTTAACTATATATATTTTAAACATGTCCACGAACCTCAGCATAAGAACCCTACTTCCAAGTAAATTTTGTACTTTTATGTGATTTTTGAGCTTTAGCAATTCTGAAGAGATAACAAAAATTAGAGAAATGTTCTTTCCTTGTGCCCAATATTGTGCGTTGTAAAAGAATCTAGACTTTTATTATTAAATTTTAATTTTGATTTATTGAATTAAAAAAGCATTTCCATAAGAGAGTGCAATAAAAAAAAAACTGAACATGAAACTGGAAATCTACTATTCACAATTTGTTGTTCCTTTCAAATATAAAACAAAATTACCATGTAAATTTCTGCCTCCTGGACCTTGAGGTGGCCATTAGATAGAAATAAGTCTGTCTCTTTGTCTGTTTATCTATCTATCTATCCATCTATCTACCTACCTACCTATCCATTCAGCCTTCCATCCATCCATATATAAATATGCATACATATATGTATAGACACACCCGAATACACACAAACACACACACACACACACACACACACACACACATCTTCCTCTGGATGCAGACAGCACTTTTCTTCATATCCCTTATAGTTAATTTGGGTATTTATAATATTCAAAATGGCTTATTCATTTAAAGCCATTCTTTTATTTATTTATTTATTTATTTATTTATTTATTTATTTTCTTACTTTATTTATTTATTTATTTATTTATTTATTGGTCGGGGTGGGGGGGAGTTTAAGTCCTGTCTCTTTTTTTCTTTATTTTTTTTTCAACAAATGCTTTATTAACTTCTGGTTTACATCATTCATTTCTGCCAGATTTTTGAGTTACAATTTCCCCCATTTTTCTCTACCCACCACACCAGAATAGCAGTCCCACAAGATATCCCCTCATCCAATCTGCTCTCTCCCATATCTTTTCCCATACCCCCTTTGACTTTACCATTAGGGCAAGGTGAATCTCTGTGCCCTCATGCCTGCACATCTTATCTCCCAATTACATGCAAAATAGTATTAATAATAGTATATATATATATATATATATTTGAAACATTTAATTTTAAAACTTCGAATTCCAGATCCATTCCCTTTTTCCCTTGTCACCAACTCCCTCTGGGAAGAGAAGCAATTCAGTATGTGTTGTACATGTATAGCTATGCAAAACATTACCATAGTAGATATATTGTAAAAGACTACCTATATTTCCCTCCCACCCATCCCACCCCCCACCTGGTCCATTCCCTACTTTGATCCTGTCCCTCTTCAAAAGTGGGTACCTCCAACCTCCCCTCCCCCCAGAATGCCCTCCCCTCCATCATCCCCCCTCTCATCTCCCTTCCCCCTACTTTCCTGCAGGGTGAGATATCCCAGTTAGTATGTATGTCATTCTCTCCCTGAGCCAAATTCAATGAGAATATGGTTTTGCCTTTTTGCCTTCCTGTCCTTCCCCTCCCCTGCAACCATTTCCCTTTACCCCTTCTACATGAGATAGTTTACCCCACCCTATCTCTCCCCATCTCCTCTCTCCACATTCCTCTCTCACCTTTTAACTTCACCCCTTAAGTATCATCTCTTCCCACCAAATTCAACCTGTGCCCTCTATTCATGTATACCTGTTAACATATATACACCCATTCACATATGTATTCATATGCCCATATACACTTCTGCAATTATTTTTATACTGAGAAAAGTTTCATCAATCACATTTGTTGTTTTACCATGTAGGAATGTAAATAGTTCACCTTTGATAAATTCCTTTTGATTTCTTTTTCCTGATTACCTTCTCAAGCATCTCTTGCTTCTTGTGTCTGAATGTCAAATTTTCTATTCAACTCCGGTTTTTGTCCTCAAGAATGCTTGAAAGTCCTCTATTCCACTGAATGACCATATTTTCCCCTGAAACAAAATACTCAGTTTTGCTGGGTAGGTGATTCTTGGTTTTAATCCCAGATCCTTTGCCCTGCTGAATATCATATTCCATGCCCTTCAATCCCTCAGTGTAGAAGCCGCCACGTCCTGGGCTATTCTGATTGTGTTTCCACAATATTGAAATTGTTTCTTCCTGTCTGCTTGTAGTATTTTCTCCTTGATCTGGGGATTCTGGAACCTGGCTAGAATATTCCTGGGAGTTTTCTTTTTGGGATCTTTTTTAGGAGGTGATCTGTGGATTCTTTCAACCTCTATTTCACCCTCTGGGTCTTAAACATCAGGACAATTTTCCTTGAGAATTTCTTGAAGGATGATTTCTAGGTTCTTTCTTTGATCATGGCTTTCAAGAAGTCCAATAATCTTTTAATGATCTCTCCTGGATCTATTTTCCAGGTCAGTGGTTTTCCCCATGAGATATTTCACATTGCTTTCTATTCTTTCATTTGTTTGGATCTGTTTAACAGCATCTTGCTTTCTCATAAAGACATTAGCTTCCATTTGCTCCAGTCTAACTCTGAAGGAATGAATCTCCTCAGTGAGCTTTTGAGATTCATTTTCCATTTGGCAAATTTGGCTTTTTAAGGCATTCTTCTCCTCATTGCCCTTTTGAGCCTCCTTTGCCATTTGAGTTAGTCTATTTTTTAAGGTGTTATTTTCCTCATTCAGGCTGTTGGCTCTCATTTCATATTTTTCCTGTATCCTTCTCATTTCTTTTCCCAAATTTTCCTCCACTTCTCTTATTTGGTTTTTAAAATCCTTCTTAAGCTCCTCTATGGCCTGTAGCCAACTTGTATTTTCATTTGGGGCTTTTGGTGCAGGATTTCTCACCTCACAGTCCTCTTCCCTTTCTATTCTTTGATCTTTTTTGCCCCCCAAATAGGCATCTAATGTTGAATTTTTCTGTTTATTTTGTTTAATTTGCCTAGGCATGCTGCCCCTCAATTGCTTAACTTTTGGGCCTGTTGCCACAGTAGGACTCTGCCACCAGACAAGGGAACTTCTGTCCCAAACCTTGGGGTCTTCTCACCTTCTGGATTTATTAGTTGGGTGGCCTCTTTGAAGCCTTCACACGCTCTGGCAAGCTGGATACCCACCCCAAGACCTCCACCCCAGACTGCAATCCAGATACAGGGAGGTTAAACCAACAGCGATTAACCCCCACACTGATTTCTGGATTCCCCTATAGTTTGCTGGCCAGGAGTTGAAGCTTCAACTGAAGCTGCAAAATGCGGTCTGTGCCTAGTCTCCTCAGCTAGTTCTCACCCCCAGGGGAAGAAGCCTAAGCGTTCCCAAATAATGGTCCCAAAGTCCATAGGGCACTAATCTCTCACTTTGTCCTAGGCATATCTGTATTGATAATTCTGGAATCGCTACAGCTGTTGGTATTCTGGGGTCCCTCCAGCCGGCTGCTGGCCTGGCCACCTTGGGGCTAAAACCACGACTCAGGCAGGACTGGGCTCTGCTACCAGAGTGCTGCTTTGGCTGCTCCCTGCCAGGCTTCTGGACTGTCCTCAGCAGGAGATTAGCTTCTCTGTGTTGTTCTGTGGGTGCTGGAGCTCCAGAAGTTGTTCAGAATCCCCTTTTCCATGATTTTGAAGTGGTGTGTGTGTGAGCTCTGTGGAAGTGCTGTTTCTACTCCACCATCTTGGCCCCCTAAAGCCATTCTTAAAACAATGTTGCCTTTACTGTATACAATGGTTTCTCGGTTCTACTCATTTTGGTCTTCATTATTTCATTCAAGTCTTTACATGTTTTTCTAAAATCTTTGAGTTTACCGTTTCTTGTAGCACAGCAGTATTCCATTACAATCATATATCACGACTTGTTTGGCCATTCCCCAGTTGATGAGTATCCATGCAATTTCCAGTTATTTTGTCAACATGAAGAGAGCTGATATTAATATTTTAGAACACATAGGTTCTTTTCCCTTTTCCTTATTCATCTTCAGAAATAGACCAAAAAGTGTTATTGTTGGGTCAAAGGGTATACATAAGTAGTTAAATAACTATTTGGGCATAGTTTCAGATTGCTGTCCAAAATGGTTGGATCAATTCACAATTCCACCAACAATGAATTAGTATTTTTTTTCCACATCCCTTCCAAAATTTGTCACTTTCCCTTTCATTCATTTTAGCCAATCTAGCAGATATAAAGTGATATCTCAAGGATGTTTTAAGTTTCATTTCTTTAATCAATAATGATTTAGAGCATTTTTTCATATGACTATAAATTATTTTTGTTTCTTCATTGGAAAGTTACCTGTTTATATTCTTTGACAATTTATCAATTGGGAAATGACTCATATTCTTATAGAGTTGAAAAATTCCTTTATATATGAAACCATTGTCTGATAAATTATCTATAAAATTTTCCCCCATTTTCTGCTTTCTTTATGATCTTGGTTTCATTTGATTTATTGTCCAAAACCTCTTTATTTTAATGTAATCAAAATGATTCTTTTTATACCTAACTTTGCTCTCTGTGTCTTGTATATTCACAATTTGTTCACCTATCTATAAGTCTGATAAGTAGTATGTCCCACATTCTTATAATTTTCTTGTAAAATTTCTGTTTATATCTAGGTAATGTATTCATTTTGACCTTTTTTTGGTAAATTGTGTAAGATGTTGGCCTATGAGCTATTTCTGCTATACTGTTTCCATTTTTCCCAGCACTTTTTTTTTTTTACCACATAATGGATTCTTATCCCAAAATCTTAAGTCTTTACACCCATTAAATATAAGGTTACTATGTTTATTTTCTGTTGTAAATTGTATGTCTACTCTATTCCATTGATCTACCTTTCTATTTCTTAGCCAGTACCAGGAAGTTTTGGTAATTTCTGCCTAATAACATAGCTTAAGTTCTGGTAGCGTTAAACCTCCTTCTTTTACTTCTCCCTCCACCCCTCTCCCCCCTTCTCCTTTGATATTCTAGATTTTTTTTCTAAATGAATTTATTTTTTTCATAGTTCAGAAGAATTTTTAAAAATTTATTTGGGATGGCATATAATATCTAAATTAGTTTGGTAAAATTGTCATTTTTATTTTATTAACCCTGCCTACCCATGACAAATTAATATTTCTCCAATTAAATATGATTTTCTTTGTATAAAAAATATTCTTGGGAGTGGAGTCAAGAGTGCAGAGAAAAAACATAGATTTACTTGAGATTTTCCCAAATCCCCTCCAAAGATCTTTCAATAATACCCTAAAAAATACCCAATTAAATATGATTTTCTTTGTATAAAAAATATTCTTGGGAGTGAAGTCAAGAGTGCAGAGAAAAAACATAGATTTACTTGAGATTTTCCCAAATCCCCTCCAAAGATCTTTCAATAATACCCTAAAACAAATTCTGGAGTGACAGAATGCACAAAAGGATGGGATGAAACAATTTTCCAACTGAAATCAACTTAAAAGGTTTCAAGAAAGGTCTGTCACAATGGGGTGAGAACAGAGCACAGTATAGTGCAAGCCATACCATCTCAGATTGGGTCCAGGCAAACCAGGAATAGATGAGGGGAGAGACTGAATCAGCCTCAGTTCTCATCCCACAGATGGTAAGGGGGTGGAACAACCGGTCAGAAGGACATTATAGGGGTCCTTCTGCACTCCTGGGTAGCAGTCCCATGGCAGGGAGAAGCAGTAGCACTCCAGATTTTGTGGTTACAGGGGAGCAGGAAACCCTCATCAGAGTTCCAGGGCAGAAAAGAGTACTTGAGGTTGCTCACAGACCAGAACACAGACCAGACGAGTTGTAAGCACACCTTTCCTTAGTTCATACTACATTGGAAGAACTAAAAACTTAGAGGTCTTCAGAAGTATCTTTGAAAACTGTTGAACAGACCCCTGAAGCTTGAGATAGTGTGCCCTCCACCCTGGAAGCAGATCCCCACTTTAGCAAAGAGTTAAATGTGAAGAAGTAGGTTGAAAAATTGGGCAAACAACAGAAAAATATCAGACTATAAAAAGTTACTATGGTGACAAGGAAGATTAAAACACACAGTCAGAAGAAGATAGCAAAATAAAAACTCCTACATCCAAAGACTCAAAAAATATGACTTGGTCTCAGGCCATGGAAGAGCTCAATTTTTTTTTAAATTAAGTTTGATTTTAAAAATAATGTAAGAGAGGTAGAGGAAAAATTGGGGAAAGAAATCAGAGCAATGCATGAAAATCGTGAAAAAGAGTCAATGGCTTGGTGGCACAAAAAATTGTGAAAGAAAACAACACCTTAAAAAACAGAATAGACAAAATTGCAAAAGACATACAAAAATCCAATGAGGAGAAGAATGCCCTGAAAGGCAGAATTGGCTAATTGGAGAAAAAAAAAAGATACTAATAAAGTTATAGAAGAAAAAAAAAAACTCCTTAAGAAGCAGAATTGTCTAAATGGAAAAGGAGGTATAAAAACTCACTGAAGAAAATAATTTTTTAAAAATTACAACCAGGCAAGCAGAAGTTAATGACTCTTTGAGAGAACAATAAATAATAAAACAATCCAAAAGAATAAAAAATGAAGCAAACTTAAAATACCTCATTGGAAAAACAGCTGACCTGAAAAATAAGATCCAAGAGAGATTATTTTAATATTATTGGACTTCTTGAAATGATCCATGATTCCAAAAAGAGCCTAGAATCATATTTCAAGAAATTATCTAGGAAAACTGCTCAAATATTCTAGAATCAGAGTGTAAAGCAGAAATTGAAAGAATCCACTGATCACCTCCCAAAAGAGGTGAAATGAAAACTCCCAGGAATATTATAGTGACATTCCAGAGCTCCCAGGTCAAGGAGAAGATATTGCAAGTAGCCAAAAAGAAACACTTGAACTATCATGCAATGACAGTGAGAATAACACAAGATTTAGCAGGTTCTGCGTTAAAGAATTGGAGGACTTGGAATATGATATTCTGGAGGGCAAAAGAGGTAGGATTACAACCAAGAATCACCTACCCAGCAAAACTAAATATAATCCTTCGGCGAATAAATGGACATTTAATGAAGTGGAGCACTTTCAAGCATTCCTGATTAAAAAATCAGAACTTATTAGAAAATTTGACTTCCAGTTACAAAACTCAAGAGAAACAGAAAAAAAATGGTAGAGAGGGAAAAGGGCTTCCTCAAGAGTGAGTGGATCTGAATTCAAATTTCTCCTCTGATGCTATAATGAGAATGGGAACTTGAAGATCTTCTTCATTCCTTAATATACCTAGGAGGGAGTTTGAAGACCTCCCCTATTTTGAAAATAAACTCTGCCCCCTAATTGGCTGAATGTAATCACATGGAGCCTGTGATGGAGGGAATTTGCTGGAGAGTGGAGGGTGCAGCAGAGTCTACATGAAGCTTCCCTGCTATGAAGGTAAACTCTATCCTCCAAGAGGCTAAATATAGTCACATAGAGATTGGGATGGGAAGAGTATGCTGAAGGGAAGCAGAGCCCACAGGAAGGTGGTCAGAGATAGTGAGATAGTGGGGTAGAGAGAATGCTCATTAAGGAGATAGAGAGGTTTGTGAGTTAATATTTATCTTGTTTTGGTTTGTGGGAAGGCTGAAAGATGCTGTGGCTCTCAGAGGTATTATGGCTTCTGAATATCTTTGGTACCATGATGGAATCTGCTTAGTGGTTTTGGGATTTGTTTTTTTGGTGTCTAAATAAATGCTTCCAGCTCTGTTCTCTACCTGGAGAATCTGGTATATTTTGCAAATTGAATGTCATGTGATATTTATATTCATAGTTTTTATTGTGATCATGGGTACTGTAAATATTGCATTGGCACTACAGATGCTGCTAGTTGTGTGATCCTGGACAAATCATTGCATCTCTCTAGGGCTAAGTTTCTCTTAGTCCCAGAAACACATAGGACAAACATTGGTAAAATGAAGGGTCTAAATTAGACAGCCTTCAAGGTCCCTTCAAAAAAGGAGTATTCTCAACATATCAACATTTTAATAAAGAATCCTTTTAGTGGAACTAGAGAAAACATTTTTCATGACACTGACACCTTGAGTTAACATGTTTCTGTTTTGCAGTTGTGTGGGGCCAAGTCAAATGGTTTCTTGAGCTTGTGTCTGAGTCCAGAGACTTGTGACATGCTCCAAGTTCAAGAACTCATTGAACTATATCTGAGTCTGGACTTGTTAACTTGTTCAAATCTAGGAGGGTGGAAAGTACCCTCTGGACAGGTGTGCCATATCTTTACTGAAGAAGAATATTTGGCAATCAGTATCAAGAAATATTGCTGTGTCCCACAAGCAGACTGGGCAAGTAGTAAGCCATTTGGTAGTCAAGGTCTTTTGCTGATATATGTGTTTAGCTCCTTAATATATTATTAAGAGTTTCCAAAGCCAGGGGGCTCAACGAGAAATTGGTGATTGAAAGTTCACTGTAAAACTGCTTATGCATAAACAAGAAAGATATATAATCAATTCTACTACTCTGTTAAACTGGCATTGTTATCCAACTATGCTTGCCTAGCCTGATTCTCTTTAGTTCACCATCTGTCCTTCAACATCAGTTGCTGGCAGTACTTCATTTGAATTTGATACTCAATGGTTTATCGAACATTATTATCATCATATTTGCTTCCATCAGAGAACTGTGTATAATTAAAATATTTTAAAAATAATTTTGTTTAACTCCTGCTTGTAACTTTCTGATTTTTTCAAAGTAACTTCATCTTCTAGCATTTTGGGTGGACTCTCATGAATTTGTGGGAGGATATACTCAAGAATAACCTAGAATGAGTAAACATTGGCTAAAATAGTCAAATCATTGATTTGGGAGCAGCTAGGTGGCATAGTGAATAGAGCACCTGCCCTGGAGTCAGGAGGACCTGAGTTCAAATCTGGCCTCAGACACTTAACACACTAGCCATGTGACCTCGGGCAAGTCATTTAACCCCAACTGCCCCCCCTTCCCTCCTCCAAAAAAGTAAAAATAAATAAAAATAAAAAATAAAAAATATCTTTGATATCATAGATCTGTTTCAGTAACAGAAATACTTTCCCAAGGACATAAAATGCAATGGCCCCATAGTTTAATTACAAAGGATTAGTGAATTGCTGTTATGGGAATGGGAATCTGAAGATCTTCCCTGCCCCTTTGCCCCTTAATAGGCTTAAGTGACTCTGAGAACCTTCCCAGATTTGAAAATAAATTCTGCCCCCAATAGGCTGAATGTGGTCACATGGACCCTGTGGCAGGAGGCTTGTTTTTCAGGAATTCCCACACCTTGTTACTTTGTGATTGGGCAGTGGGTCAAGAGGGTTGTGACATTCTCTCATCTATGAGAAGGTTATGTATACCTCTGATATGAGGTGCTCATTTTGAGAAGAGTTGTGTGATTTGACCAGATAAGACTCTGGGCAGCCATTGACCTCCCTGGCTTTGAAAACTAGATGTTGGTGCTTTCCTCTCTGGATGTAATGGTCAGACAGCTGGAAACCTGTCTTCTGAATTGTGTTATTTTCTGTTGTAAACTCTGTTTATATTCTCTGAAGTTCATGGTGCTGACTTTTCCCCCTGAACTAGGTAAATGATATGTGTTTGATTGATTAAAGTAAGATTGTTAACCCATTTTGAATTGTTTTCCTTTAGAAAAGCAGATCTAAGAACCTGTGCTGGCAGCCATCCTGGGTATGCGAGGGTGCTTGCTGCTACAACAGCATTGTTTTAGATAAGAAAATTTGACACTTGATACCCAACTTTTTAGCAATGAACTTCTTTGATACATATTCAGTCCATCACCCAACCTCTACATGAAATCTTTTGAACTTGGCAAAGCCTCCTGGAACTTGGGTTCCATATGCATAGAATTTGAAAAACACTGCCCTAGGAAAAATAAAGGTAGCTATGTGGTACAGTGGATAGAACACCAGACCTGGAGTCAGGTAGTTCTAAGTTCTGTTGCCCCAACCACTTCTCTGCTCTGCACACAGAAAGAAAAAAAAAAACAATTTTGCAGGGTTGAACTTAAGATTCTGGCTTTGATAGCTCTTGTCTTGTTTTTCCATCTCCACTGATAGTGACTTATCCTGAACCCACCCATCCAGGAAAAGACACTAGTTTTGTCCAGATACACAAAAGAAATGAAGAGCAACTAGAAGAGAGTTAGTGAAAGATTCAAGCAGAACAGATCAGAGTATAGAGCCTTAAGCTAGATAGAGTGGAAAGAGTCCAAGGAAAAAAGGCATTGAAATCACGCCTTGGATCTCCTCTCCTCTCAGCATTTACTCTAATCAGGAACCAAGGTCAGATTCTGACAACCCTTAATGTATTCTATTAGATGGCCACTATCCCTGAGTGCCTGTTGGGCAGTGGAAAGGGGAAAGTCAAAGAATGTAGATTTAAAAAAAGCAAAAAAAAACTTACTGGTAATGTAAGAGAAAGACTAAAAGATTAAAAAGCCAAGAGAGAAAATAAAAATAAAAACCTAGTACCAAACCAATAACAAGCAGATAATTCAACAGTTCACAAAGTCTAATGGATCAGTATAAACATCCAAAGAGTTCAGAACATTATGAATAAATATACAACGAAGAGAAATGAAAGTTAATTCCAAGATCAAAAAAAGAATTCTGTAGATGCTTCAGAAATCATGGGACAAAAGAAAGACATCTTCATGGTTCAAAGTAAAAATATTATTGAACTAAGGTATTAAATCTAATGTAATGTAGGAAATACATTCTTAAAGCAAAAAAAAGAAACTAGAATGTAAAACTTTGAGTATATGACAGACATTCTCTGAAAGAAGTAGAGAGAGTAAGAAAAAAGTCATATTTAAAACAAAAAATGAACAGAAGTGAGAGGAGAGATGATAGAAGAAAATCAAAAGGCAAAAATGTTAAAAGAACACATAAATTATATATATTGATAAAGCAACATACAAAACAGGATGTGCTTGTATAACTTAAGATTCATAGATCTCTCAGAAGTATGTTTAAAAAACAACTTTATAATATACTTTAGAAAATAATGTAAGCAGTCTTTTCCGTCTCTCAAGATGGCAGACCAAAAGCCACCCAAGGAAAAGAAGGTCAAAAAGGAAAAAAAAGAGAAAAAAAGGAAGATGTAGCTGAAAAGGCCAAAAAGTCTCGAAAGCATTGCAGTTGGAACCCTGTCCTGGCCCGAGGGATCGGTAGATATTCCAGGTTTGCCATGTATTCCCGGAGAGCCATGTACAAGCGGAAATATGCTTCCCCCAAAACCCGGATTGAAAGGAAGAAGAAAGACAAAGTGCCTGCTACTATCTCAAAGCCTGTTGGTGGTGATAAGAATGGAGGAACTCGAGTGGTAAAGATTCGCAAAATGCCTAGGTATTACCCTACTGAGGATGTGCCTAGAAAGCTGCTAAATCATGGCAAAAAGCCCTATAGCCAGCATGTGAGGAGACTTCGAGCTAGCATCAAGCCCTGTACGGTTCTGATCATGCTCACTGGCCGCCACAGGGGCAAGCTCGTGGTTTTCCTAAAGCAACTGGCTAGTGGCTTGCTACTGGTGACTGGACCTCTGACCATCAACCGTGTTCCTCTGAGAAGGACCCATCAGAAATTTGGCATTGCCACTTCTACCCGAGTTAACTTTTCAGGTGTGAAAATTCCAAATCATCTTACTGATGCTTACTTCAAGAAGAAGAGGCTCTGTAAACCTAGACACCAAGAAGGAGAGATTTTTGACACAGAAAAAGAGAAATACGATATTACAGAGCAGCACAAGGCTGATCAGAAAACAGTAGACTCTCAGATCCTACCCCAAATCAAGAAAATTCCTCAGCTCCGTGGCTACCTGCGTTCTGTCTTCTCTCTCTCCAATGGAGTTTATCCTCACAAACTGGTGTTTTAAATGCCTTGCAGAGAACACTTATTAAAATATTTGCAATAGTTAAAAAATAACATAAGCAAACCATCCATAGTTTTGCATAAATATAACAAAGCAGCAATTAATTAAAAGCAAAGATCAACATCAGAAAAAATATTTATCCTAGAAACTACAAGAAATAAAGCAGGTCAACATCACAATTATAATAACAAAAAACAAATGCTACAATTTATCAGGAGAAATATGTATGAGGAAATGCAATTTCAAATAACTCAAGATTACATCACAGTCATGAGAAATCTGAGGAAAGGATGAAATACAATCTTTTGACAAGAAAAAGGAGTCAAGTTGCAACTCAGAACAGCATATCCTACAAAACTGAGCCTAATAGTCAATGAAAAAAGATTAACTTTCAAGAAGAGGCATTTGTGGGGTGAGGGGAGGTTGGAAGTACCCACTATAGAAGAGGGACAGGATCATGTAGGGAATGGACCAGGTGGGGGGTGGGATGAGTGGGAGGGACTTATAAGCAGCCTTGTACAATATATCTACTATGATAATGTTTTGCATAGCTAGACATGTACAACATATACTGAATTACTTATATCCCAAGAAGGAATGGGTGACAAGGGAGTAAGGAAATGGATCTGAAATTCAAGGTCGTGACATTAAATGTTTCAAATATATATATAAATACTATTATTAATACTCTTTTGCCTATAATTGGGAGATAAGATATGCAGGCATTGGGACACAAAGATTCATCTTCCTCTAATGGAAAAGTCGATGGGGGTCTGGGAGAAGGTATGGGAGAGAGCAGATTGGAGGAAGCGATATCTTGTGGGACTGCTATTCTGGGAGGTTGGGTAGGGGAATAATGGGGGGAAAATGATTGTAACTCAAAATCTGGCGGAAATGAATGATGTAAAACAGAAGTTAATCAAGTATTTGTTAAAAAAAAAAAGAAGAGGCATTTGATGAATTGCTGCAAAATCAACTACAGCTACAACATTGGATATTGTGGGGTTTTTAAAAAAAGCTTCGTACAAACAAAACCAATGCAACCAAGATAAGAAGGGAAACAGTAAAGCTGGGAAACAATTTTTACAGTTACAGATAAAGGCCTCCTTTCTAAAATATATAGAAAACTGACTCAAATTTAGAAGAATACAAACCATTCCCCAAGTGATAAATGGTCAAAAGATATAAACGGGCAGTTTTCAGAGGAAGAAATTAAAGTTATCTATAGGCACAGGAAGAAGTGTTCTAAGTCACTATTGATTAGTGAAATGAAAATTAAAACAACTTTGAGCTACCGCCACACACCTATCAGATTATCTAATATGACAGAAAAGAAAAATGGTAAATGGAGAAACAATGGGAAATTTGGGACACATGCATTGTTGGTGGAGTTGTGAACTGACTCAACCATTCTGGAGAGCAATTTTGAACTATGCCCAAAGGGCTATAAAACTGTACATAGCCTTTGATCCAGCCATACCACTACTAGATCTGCATCTCAAAATGGGAAATAACCAACATGTACAAAATATATATATATATATATATATATATATATATATATATATATATATATATATATATATATATATATTGCTTTTTGGAGGGCAATTGGAGTTAAGTAACTTGCCCAAGGTCACATGGCTAGGTTTTTGTTTGTGTGTGTTAAGTGTCTGAGGCCGGATCCGAACTCAGGTCCTTCTGACTCCAGGGCCAGGGCTCTACTCACTGTGCCACCTAGCCACCCCATATATATATATATATATATATATATATATATATATATATATATATAATTTTTTTAAGCAATTGGGGTTAAGTAGCTTGCTCAAGGTTACACGGTTAGTCACTATTTATGTGTGGGTGCTCATTTTCTGAGGCCGATTTTGATCCCGGGTCATCCCAACTCCGAGGCCAGTGCTCTTAGTCACTGCGCCACCTAGCCGCCCCTGTACAAAAATATTTATAGAAGTTCTTTTTGTTGTGACAAAGAATTGGAAGTCGAGGAGATGCCCATGAACTGGGCAATGATTGAATAAGTTGTGATATATGAATATAATAGAATACTATTGTGCTTTAAGAAGTGATGAACAGGTGAATTTCAGAAAAAGTCTGGAAAGTCTTACATGAACTAATGCTGAGTGAATTGAGCAGAACACAGTAATAGCAACATTGTGTGATGATCAATCATGATAGACTTAGCTCTTCTCTTAGATAAGCAATGATCCAAGGCAATTCCAAAAGGCTCATGATGGAAAATGCTATCCATATCCAGGGAAAGAACTATGGAGTCTGAATACAGATTGAAGCAGACTATTTGACTTTTTTTTTCCTCATGTTTTTTTTTCCCATTTGTTCTGATTCTTCTTTCACAACATGACTGATATGGAAATATGTTTAACACAATTGCACATGTATAATCTATGTCAGATTGCTTGCTGTCTTTGGGAGGGAGGAGGGGGAAAGGGAGGGAGAAAAATGTAGAAGTCAAAATCTTATAAAAATGATGTTTAAAACTATATATGTAATTGAAAAAAATAAAATACTATTTATAAAAAATAAAATATTTCTAGACAATATAACATGCCTTGGAATATACCTGCCAAACCAGTTATCAAATAAATAAAATTATAAAAAGTTTTTCATACAAATAAAATCACATTTAAAGAATTAGAGAAACATTAATTGTCATGAGTAGGCAGGGCTAATATAATAAAAATGACAATTTTTCCTAAACTAATTTATATATTCAATATCATCACAATTAAATTACCAAAAATGAATTTTTTACTAAATTAGGAAAATATAACAAAATTCATATGGAAGAACAAAAAGTCAAGAGTATCACAGGTATTAATTAAAAAATGTAAAGGAAAGAGGTTTTTAGTACAAGATCTCATTTTTATATTATAAGGCAACAATTGTCAGAATTATCTGGTACTAGCTAAGAAATAGAAAGGTAGATCAATGGAACAGAGTAGTCAATTCATAGTAGAAAATAAATATAATAATCTTGCATTTGACAAGTGTAAAGACTTAAGATTTGGGGATAAGAATTGATTATTTGGCAAAAATTGTTGGGAAAAGTGAAAGCAGTATGGCAGAAACTGGTCATAGACCAATATCTCACACCATTTACCAAAATAAAAATAAAAATGGATATATGACCTAGATATAGAGAGATATTACAAGAAAATTAGAAAGATATAGGACAAATTGCTTATCAGATTTATGGATAGGACAAGGGTTTATGAATGGACAAAAGATAGAGAGCACAGTGAGTAAAATGGATAATTTCAATAGCATTAAATTTAGAAGTTTTTGTACAAATAAAACAAATGAAGCCAAGGTCAGAACCATGGCAGAGAAATGGGGAAAAAACTATAGACAGTTTCTCAGATAAAATCCTCCTATTTCAAATATATGAATAACTTTGTCACATCTGTAAGAATACAAATCATTCCCCAATTAATAAATGGTCAAGGGATGTGAACAGTTTTTCATTGAAGAAATCAAAACAATTTATATAGCCATGCAAAAATGGTTTAAATCATTATTGATTAAAGAAATAATAATCAAAACAACCTTGAAACATCTATTTTCACCTAACAGATTGGCTAACATTGTTGAAGAAAAAAACAACAAATGTATGTGATGTCAAAAATTGAGGTGTTTTATTCATTTTTGATGTAATTGTGAACTTATCCAACCATTTTGGAGAGCAATCTGGAATTATGCCAAAAGAATTAGAAAACTGCCTAGACACCTTTACCCAGCAACACCACTCTTAGGTCTATTTCCAAAGAAGATTAGGTAAAAATGGAAAGAACCTATATGCTCTCAAATTTTCATAGCAGCCCTCTTTGTGGTGGTAAAGAACTGGAAATTGCAGGTCTGACCATCAGTTGGGAAATGACTGAGCAAGTTGTGGCATATGATTGTGATGAAATACCACTGCGCTATAAGAAATGATGAGCTCAAAGATCTTAGGAAAAAACATGGGAAGATTTGCATGAATAATGAAGAGTGAAATGAGCTGAAACAAGAGAACACTGTATGCAGTAAAAGGCAATATTATTTCAAGAACAAATTTTAGTGAATAAGCCATTTTGACTCTTAATTAACTCAAATTAATTCTAATGGACATAAGACAAAAGATATCTGCATCCAGAGGAAAGAACTGACAAATATAAATATGTAGTGTAATTTTATATATATGCATGCACACACATATTTGCTATTAATAATAGCCATCTCTAGGGCAAGAGAAAAGGGAAAAAGAAATTTATGTAGTAACTTAATTATGTATTTAAAAGGAATAGCAAATTGTATGGAATAGATTTGCAGTTTTCATGTGCAATCATCTTTTTTAGAAATGATACTGTTTTATGGAAATGCTTGTTTTATTCCACAAATTAAAAATAAACTATAAAGAAAAAAATGAGTTCTTAAATTCTTCATGTACAACTGTACAGAGACAGCTATTCAGAAAACCTGATTTTTCTAAGGGGAACAGTCATGTTCTAATAAAATATACATGTGGAAATATCAACAATCAAAAGTAGATCAAATGTGTAAACACTTAAATCTAAGTTGTTTTGCCTCTTGTTCTCCTGAGCACCAAGGGAGTTCAGGGCAATCATATCCCCTATGAGATAAAGCCAATTTAAGCTGATCCTCTTGGGTAGTACAGGGACTAATTCCATTATTCTTCTAGATTTTTTTTCTTAGGAGGACTCTTCATTGCTAAGAAGCAACTACCCCCTTTCACCTATTCTTAGGCTTTGAAATATGCCTCCTGGTGCAGAGTTTACATGTAGCAGGTCAGTAGCAAGGGACTGGGAAAACTGATACCTATTAGAGTATTGGCTCCATTAAGATTCCTAAGCTTCTTTTCCTTGACCCAAAGCTGCCTTCATTTCTCATCTGTCACATTCTTTATTCTAGACTTCTGGAATTACATATTGGCATAACCAACATTTACTTATATGTAAGCAGAGATATGGAATTGCATTCCACTCCCATAGAGTCCTGGATCTTGTAGATTCAACCATGTATTTTGAAGTTTTACAAATTCAACTCAGTATGGGATTTGGCTCTTGGCAGTGTTGCAACATGAGCAGGATTTGTCCTAGTCTGTTGTTCGGTCTGACCTGAATTGCTATGCTCAGTTGCCTTATTGAAAAGTCTAAATACTTAATTTTCTTGTAAAATTTTCCTCACAATATTATAAGATTCAGATTAAGGGAGGAAGAGGATGAAGCATTTATTTCTGGCATAGAAATACAAGAGATATTAGTAAAAAAAAAAAATAGGAGAATTGCTATAGGATTAGGTCCATTATCCTTCCAACCCAGGATTCTTTCTCTACTAATGACCTGCAGGAATGTGCTTAGGTATCCTATCCCATATTAAATTAAAATAGTCTAATGCCCTGCTATGTAGAGAGGCAGCAATGGTAAGAATATTGCATATATAGTCAGAATATTCTCCAGTCTTCTGAGAGTAGTATATTCAAAAGAAGGAAGAATTTGAGTCACAATTCTTCGAAGATTTGGTTTTGACACTTTATTCTACTCCTTCCTGTTGTATCATCTTGGGTAAGTGATATTAACTTTCTGATCCAAAGTTTCCTCAGTTCAAAAGTAAAGGAATCTTGTATTGTATTTTTGTAAAGGGTTAGACAGGAATCTTGTATTCAGGGAAATATAGTTTTTTATTCAGTACATATATTTATCATATTCATTGAGTTATTTAATTTGTATAAACCATTTCCCTGACAACAATAGTGTGAAGTAAGATTTATCTTCATTTTTTTATGAGATACAAGAGGTTCAGAGAGGCTGAGGTCAGAAAGCTCAGGGACATAATATAACATTTCTGATATTCCTTTTCTATGTCACAACTGATGCCTCATAGGTCTTTGTCCTATAAGATGAGTTTGGATTATTTCCCCTATAATATTTTATTCATATTTGCAGTTATTCAACTATCTGTTCTCATGAAATTTACCAGTATTTTATCTCTTCAGACTTAGCATTTTTGTACCCTAAAGACTTCAGTGTCACATACCAAAGTGACTATTTCACTCTGTGCTTTGCAACTTCAGATTTTTATTAAAAATAGAAATATGTAACTTTTGTGTCCAAGTCTCCATGGTATGGGAAAATATAGCAGGAAGGTGCAATTACTAATTGTGTATGGAATTGACAATATTATGGATGAATTTTATTAAATGAATAAGGAATGTAAAAGAGAACCTATAGAATTGGTAACAGTCATTTCAATTTATGTAAAATGCAAATTCCTAGTAATTTACTATCTTCAACATAAAGTCTCCTTTAGGAAAGTCCTCTGTTCATACAGAGGGATGACCATAGTGCTCTTTCTCCTCTCCTGTCATCTCTTCTCTTCTCTCTTGCTCTCTCTTACTCTTCCTGCCTCCTAAATTTTCTAGCTGTCTCTCCAGTGCCTCTTTGTCTGTCTTTCTATCTATCTGTGTATTTCTCCCCTATTTCCAAACCTACTCCCACCAATGCTTTCTCAGGTCTTCAGAAATGTCACCCATCTTAAGAACCTCCCTATTCAGTGTCTGAAAAAAACCTGTAGAATTTTCTTTGTGTGCCATCTCTCCCATTCAACATGAGGGGTAAACCTTTCCAAGCTTTTTTTTTGGATTACAAGTGCCACCATATTTTTTTCCTTTCTCACCTCTTATTTCTATCATTTATCAAACTCAACCATTACTAACACTGTGTTTTTATGCTCCTCCAACTTGTATTCACTCAGATGCATAGAAATCGTCAGTTAACTGGGATAGAAGAGGGAGGGCAGTAAAATCCAAACATTGATTTCAAATAGCTTCAATGCTGTTTTCAGTTTCCATTCAGAGAAGTTTCTATTTATCACAATCCCTTCTATCCTAGCACATCTTTCATAAGAGAAGTATTTCAACTTATAGTTTGAGGAAACATGAAATGAATCCCTGATAAGATATTTTAATTGATATTCTGAGAGAACTAATAAATGGTCTTGTGTTTTTGAAATGATGAGAAGTCACATATATCAGAGACAGTTAGAAGTGACTATGCCTATCATCTTTCTCAGAATTCATAAATTGTATATAATTATTTATGTGCTTTATTATTTGTTTCATTGTTAATAATTTGCCCATAATAAAATCATACTTATATAAGACTAGAAGATTAGACAGCTTGGTACTGAGATGAGCAAAAAATTATGGAAAAGATTTACCTAGTGTATTTAATAAATATTAATAAACAGGCTAGTGGTAATGAGAAAGACCTTACAATTTTAGTTAAGAGAAAATATCAAAACACATCCCTTGATTGCCTGAGAACATTATAGGAGAATTAATAAGGAAAATGAATGAGTAGAAGATAAAAGGAGGAGGGATCACATAGGTTACATGTAGACAACATTGACTATAAACCCCTCCTACAATTTTAGCTACATGTGTTACTTCCTTCAAGATAGTATAAAATTATTGAGTACAGGAACTGTTTTATTTTTCTGTTAGTACTTCCAAATGCCTAGTAAAATGGTTTACACATAGTAGGTGTTTAAAAATGTTTGTCCATTAACTCAATGATTTTTCCTTCTTTAGGAAAAGACTCAAATATTTAAATGGAGGCACAGAATAAGACCTTTGTGACTACATTCATCCTTACAGGGATTCCCCATTCACCTGAACAGAAGACAACACTATTTGGAATCTTCTCAGTGATATATGCACTCACTTTTTTTTTTTTTAAAGCAATTGGGGTTAAGTAACTTGCTCAAGGTTACACGGTGTGGGTGCTCATTTTCTGAGGCCGGATTTGATCTCGGGTCATCCCAACTCCGAGGTCGGCGCTCTTACTCACTGCGCCACCTAGCCACCCCTTTAGGGCAAATTGGGGTTAAGTAACTTGCCCAAGGTTACATGGCTAGGTTTTTGTTTGTGTGGGTTAAGTGTCAGAGGCCAGCTCCCAACTCAGGTCCTTCTGACTCCAGGGCCGGCGCTCTATTCACTGCGCCACCTAGCCACCCCATATATGCACTTACTTTAGTGGGGAACCTCCTCATCCTGCTGGTGATCAAGGTGGACTCCCACCTCCACACTCCCATGTACTATTTCCTGGCCAACCTCTCTTTCATTGACATGTGGTTCTCCACTGTCACTGTGCCCAAGATACTCATGGGTCTCCTCTCCCCAGATGGTGGGGCCATCTCATTTCACAGTTGTGTGGCCCAGCTCTATTTCTTCTATAATCTGGCAAGCACTGAGTGTTTCCTCTACACAGTCATGTCCTATGACCGATACTTGGCCATCACTTATCCCCTGCACTATGCTACCATCATGAGTGGTAAAACCTGTAGCCTTTTGGCTGGAGGAACATGGCTCAGTGGTGCTATTCAGTCAGCATCACAGACTGCCCTGACCTTCCACCTGCCTTACTGTGGCCCCAACCAGATTGATCATTATCTTTGTGATGCACCCCACATTCTCAAATTGGCCTGTGCAGACACCTCAGTCAATGAGATGGTGATCTTTGTGAACATTGGAGTGGTGGCATCTGGGTGTGGCTTCCTGATTTTTCTTTCCTATGTGTCCATTGTTCATGCTATCTTGAAGATCCACAGAGCAGAAGGCAGACACAAAGCCTTCCAGACCTGTATTTCCCATTGCATTGTGGTCCTCTCTTTCTTTGTGTCTGCTCTTATTATTTATCTAAGACCAGGCTCTAAGCATGTTATGGATAGGATTGTGGCAATTTTCCAAACAATGATCACACCCATGCTGAATCCCCTGGTATACACACTAAGGAACAAAGAGGTAAAGATGGCTTTACTCAGACTGAAAGATCAAGGGAAATTTGTATAGTCTATAACCATTGGAAAAATGTTCCTTTAGGTTTTCTGATATTAAGTAATTGGCTGTAAAACTTTTTTTTCCCATGGGGAAGTAGAAATAGTACTAATCTCCAAGGCTAAGCCACTAAATCAGTAATTGACTTTGGATTTTACCTCTATGGACCTCACCTTCCTCATCAGTAAAATATGTGTGAAGGATGTGGCTTAGAGAGTTTCTAAGATTCTTTTGGCTTTAATTTCAAGATTCTGTGATAAATTCGGGAATCTTGAAAGTCAAAGATTTATCTGTTCTGGGTAACAAAAGCTAGTGCCTATAATTTCCTTTCACTGCCATTTTTGTAACCTCTACCCCCTGTATCCCTATGCCTGAACGATCTTTCTACCCTTTCCAAACTCATGATTCTCTGACTAGCAGAAGATAAGAATTAAAAAAAATCCAATTTACTGGCATGCTTCTAGACTAAAGTGGGAGAGGTTGGGAAGAACTCAATATGCTACCAATCCATGAAGTTTTATTTTGAATAAGGAAAAATTCCTTAACCCAGGGACAGGCAATCATTACTATATAGTAGGTCTCTGAAGACCTAATTGGGGCCAGCAGAAGCAAAAAAAAAAATCAAACCAGTGTACAAACATATTTTTCTTTTATGACAAAAATAAAAAATATTCATTTTGTTTAAAGCACTGTTTGCAGATCTCAGAGTGCTCTTAGCATATCTTCAGCTTTCTTATAATAAATATACAATAACAGTCCTAAACCAAGGATAATATTCTCTAGGAGAGTGATAAGGTTAGAATGAGATTTTAAGTGTAATATTCTAGAAAAGAAGGTTCTGATTTTTTTGGTATAAAGGATCCCTTCGGCAGTTTGCTGAAACATTGGGCTCCCTTCTCAGAGTAACGCTTTTAGATGCAGAAAGTAAAATACATGGGTTACAAAGGAAACTATTTCTACTGAAATGCAGTTGTTAATTTTTTTTTAATATGTGCATGGGGTGGCTAGGTGGCACAGTGAGTCAAGAGGACCGGTGTTCAAATCTGACCTCAGACACTAGACACAAAAACTAGCCATGTGACCTTGGGCAAGTCACTTAACCCCAATTGCTCTCCAAAAAGCAAAAAAAAAAAAATTAAAAATTAAAAATATGTGCATGAACCTCACATTAAGAACTTCCATTCCAAAGTGGATTTTGTACTTTTATGTGATTTCTAAGATTTAGTGGCTCTAAAAAGATATTAAAATTAAAGAAATGTTCATTCCTAATACCTAATGATGTGATTTGTCAAAGAATATAGACTTGTAACTTCCTCACTTGCTACTTCCTGATTTCTTTAGTATGAATTTTAGCATTTTGGGTAGGCTGCCTATTGTGAATTTGTGGAAGGAGATGATCAAGGATAACAAGGATATGGACAAGGATATGGGCAAGCATGAACAGATATCATTGGGGAGAGTAGCCAAATCCTTGATATCACAGATCCATTTCAGTATTAGAGATATTTTCCCAGGACACAGCATGTAATGTCTCCATTATTTAGGTACAAAGATTAGTAAAGAGAGTTGTTTTGCATAACCAAATTTGACAGGTGATGCCCAACTTTTTTTACTGAGCTTTTTCTGAAATTAGCTAAGCTGGTTCTCAAATGATACATATTTAGTCCTTCATGAAAACTTTCCAACTTGGCAAAGCCTGCTGATATTTATGCTCCATATGCATGGAATTTGAAAGCCACTGCCCTAGTAATCAATAATAGCAGCAAGATGGCATAAGAGATAGACCACCAGACCACAGTCTGAGGTAAAATCTAGCCTTAGACACTTACTAGTTGTCTGACTCTAGGCAAGTCACTTAAACCCCATTTGTTTCAGTTCCAAATCTTTAAAATTGGGACACACTGGATAAAGAAATGGCAAGCCTCCCATCATTGCCAAGAAAGCCACATGGACAATGTTCCTAGGGTCATGTAGAATCAGACATGATTGAACAATTGAAGAACAACAATGACAGTAACAAATAAGTTATTTAGTGACAACTTTAGTGGAAGCTTATTGATATACAATTACTTTTGAATAACTCAACTTTTACCTTCCTATTGATAGAATCTATCAAAGTGTATTACATATAGTAGATGTTTAATCAGTGCTTATTGTCATAGATTGACTTTACTTGGGTCAACTTGGATTAAATTGATATTCAGCTTTGGTTACCACTGTTCTCTAAACAAAGAATCCTATAACTCCATCACATATGTACCCATTGTTTGCTTTTCTGGACCATGTAAAACATGTAGAAAAGACTTAGAGAAAAGAAAATGGGTGCCCTGTGTCACTTTTTAAGGTTTATAAAATTCAAATTGAGACTTATAATCAATACAGAACATGTTACACCTAATGAAGAATAATCAGATTGAAATGTGGGTGGCAGGTAGCAGCTTGATGATGGAATGGATTGAGTTCTAGGACTGAGGAATCCTGCCTGTTTTTTCCATCTCCCATAATGGTGACTCAGCCTGTACTTACCCACTCCCAACTCTGTAAAAAGGAAAAGACACAGACTGCATACACATACACACATCAGAGAGAGAGAGAGAGAGAGAGAGAGAGAGAGAGAGAGAGAGAGAGAGAGAGAGAGAGAATGAACAACTACAAGGAGTGAGTGAAAGATGCAAACAGTGTGAATTACAGTAGAGTTTAGATCCTTAAGACAGAATGAAAAGAGCTTCTGTCCAAGGGAAATGGGTTTGAAAATGTACCTTGGATCTCTCTTCTCTTCTCCTCTCAAAAGAGTAAGGGTTATTTAAGAGACAGAGAGGAGCTGGAAATTTGCACCATAAAAGTCTACAGGTGAACAGTGCACAGGTAAACAGATCTGGTGTAAGAAAGCTAACTCACCTTCCAGCCTCCATTAATGTAACTAAGAAGATGATAATTCACATGAATACCAGTAAAGAATGATTTTCATATTGAACTACAGACTCAATCAAATATGTAAAGTAAGTGTTAACAATTCCTAGACACCTTCACTGAACAAATCTATCAACTAAACATGTACGTTAGGTTTATAGAGTGGCAGGCTTCAAGTCACTAGATGAAATTAGTTGACACATATATTAGAATCCATGGAAAGAATCTCCTACACAAGACAGACAGACACAACACAGGCACACTCCTTTGGGCCTAGGTATATTAGAAAAATGTTTTGATTGGGAAATAAGTTGAACTTTGGGAGTACATTGAGAAGTAAGACCCTTGTGTCTATAACCAAGGGATAGAAAACATTCCTTTCCCCCTCCTCACCTTTGACTATATCATTAGAGAGACCAGACCAGTAATAAAAATCTAATCCAAATAGGAGCTTCATGAGAACAAACTAGGCATATGAAGAAAAGGAAGCATCAGAGAGTGTAGCTTTTGCGGACAAGGAGAGAAGCACAGTTTCAAGATTCTGTGGGAGTTCTAACCCTCAGAACCCAGGAAAGTGTCATTGAATTTATTAGAGCAATCTCATGTGGACTCCAAGAGGGAAAAATGACTTCTATGCAAAACCAAACAGCTCTGAGTTTGGCCCTTATTCACATGTGCTTTCTAGCCCACTGTCCCCAGAGACTTTTTGTATCATTGTGGGAGAGCATGCTATTATGGGAAAGGGAATTTAAGATCTTCACTGACCCTAGGCCCTTTGATAGGCTTAAGTGACTCTGAGAACCTTCCCAGATTTGAAAATATACTCTGCCTGCTAATAGGCTGAATGTAGTCACATGGAGCCTGTGGAGGGAGGCTTGTTTTCCAGGAATGCCCAGGCCTTGATGCTTTGTGATTGGGCAGTAGGTCAAGGGGGTTGTGACATTTTGTGAGCCAGGAGAAGGCTATATATACTCTGATGAGAGATTTTGTTTTAGGGCTAGCTTTGAGAAGAGTTATATCATTTGACCAGACGAGACTCTGGGTAGCCATTGGACTCCCCGGCTTTGAAAACCTAAATATTGATGTTGTCTTCTCTGGTAACTAACTAGGTATGGATGTAATGGTCAGACAGTAGGAAGCCTGTCTGCTGATCTATTTCTCTGTCTGCTTGTAACTTGTTTGTATTCTCTGAAGTGTGGGGTGCTGACCTTTTTTCCTCTGAACTAGGTAAATGACATATGTTTGATTAAAGCAAGATTGTTAACCCATTTTGAGTTGCTTTCCTTTAGAAAAGCAGATCTAGGAACCTGTGTTAGCAGCCACCCTGGGGACACTGGGGTGCTTGCTGCCACACATGCCCAAGTCTTTTGGACTTACTATTTGGACTTAAATATTCTTAGTAAACAAATATCACAAAAATAAACAAATATTCCTTCTGGGTGGCTAATTAACATGGAGAACATAGTATATAGAACCTCATGAGCAACAGTACTAGAATTCATTTCTATATCCCTAGAACCTCAGACAGAAGACGCTATATTCTTTGGATGCAATCTAGCAATGTCAGGAGACATACAGAATTAGTGCCAAAGCATATGTTATGCTGGTCTTCAGAATGAAGTGTAATTATGATAAAAATTAAAAAGAGGTGAGATTGTGTTTCTTAACTTGTGACAGAAAGTTACTCCCAGATTCAAATTCCTGTTTCTATTGAATATTACTTCTTCTTGAATTAATATTTTTATGATTGAAGCATAACAGGAAATAGTCAGGATGGGGAAAGAACTACAAATGCACAAACATGGAAACAAAATAGAGGAGGGATTTTAAATGCAGTAGTTAAGAGCTTCTATTTTAGGGACAGAGAAAAATAGAAGGTACAAAAATGGTATCGGACACAAATCAAAAAATAAAATTCATTTTAAAAAGTACAAGAGCAAATTAGGACAAAACAGAGAAAAATGTTTTGGAAAAGACTACAGCAAAAGTATTATTTAAAATAAAGGATTGAAAGGGAAATTAGGGGAGAGAAAGCAGCCAATCACATGCTTACAAGGGCAGAGAAAATTAAGGATTAAAAAAGGAAGAGACACAAAAACAAGCAAAATAAAGAAAATAATTTTAATTTAAGTAAATTCAGGAACTTGGGGTAGGATAACCAGGAGAATTGGGATTGAGAGAGAGAGTCTGTGGATAGATTAGCATCACAATAGTTCAATAAAAACTATTATTGTCAGAAAGAACTAGCTTAAAAGATGTGGAGAATAAATTCAACACAAAATGATTAAGTAGAACAAAATGCAATTCTAAAAATAAAATTTTAAGTATGAATGTGTTAAACTATTCAATAATGACCATGATATCATGATTTTATTGACATAGGAATTTTTTTCTAAAATTTTCCTTGAAGGAAATTAAAAATTCCCCCTTATAGATCATCCACCATCCTTCACTTTCTAAATGCTTAATCGAATTCCCCTAGAATGCCCCCTCAAATTTTTTCTATAATTTGTATCATATCATCCAGATTCTTTTTGCCACTATATCCTCCTTTTCACCTTTTTAACATGCTGAGGTAACATTTCTTGCCAAAGCAAACACCTCTACATACACAAGTGAATGCATTAGATCTTGTCTTCTCCAGCAGATTGCCTCCTCTCTCAATTATCTTCAAGGTCTCCCTGCCTACTTCCTTAGTGCATAAAATATATCTCATGTCTCTCCCATGCTCAAAAGATTATTACTTGATCCATTCGTCCCTAATAATTATCAACACATATAATTTCTCCCCTTTGGGGTTAAATTCCTTGAGAAAGGTCCATATAGTAGGTACTTTCATGTCCTCTCCTCTCATTCATCTTAACTCTACAGTGTAACTTTCAACTTCTTCATTCAACCAAATCTGCTCTCTACAAAGTTAATAATGATCACTTAATTGCCAAATCTGATGGTTTTTTTTTCTCACCTCATCTTTCTTGACTTCCCTGAAATCTTTGGAAATGTTGATAACCCTCTTCTCCTTGATAATCTTATCTCTTAAGATTTTGGGGATAACACACCCTCTTGGTTCTCCTATCTGAGCTCTTCTTAGTCTTGAATCATCTTGTTCCAGGTTATGTCTGCCAAATGTGGATGTTCCTCAGGGCTCTGCATTGGGTCCTCTTTTCTCTTTTCTTTTCACTGTATACCAGGGTCAGCAAATCATCCCTTGAGAGCCAAATCCAGCCTGCCATATGGTTCTTGTATGAGCCCCATGTCTCAAGCTTTTTTTTTTTTTTAAGTGTAAAACCATCCTTACCTCTTGGACTGGAGAAAAAACAGATGGTAGGCTGGATTTGGCCTTTAGCCACAGAGTGTGATGATCTGTCCATGAATTATTTCATTTGGTGATTTTATCAGCCACCATAAATTCAATTATTATATCTTTGCTGATATTACCTCCGATAATTTTATAAAAATATATAAAATTAATAAAATTTATAATTTTATAAAAACTGTCTCTCATAATTTTCAAACCTACTAATCTTGTACTTGAAGCTCAAATACATATAAGGGGACACCTAAATGTCATAGTGGATAGAGCGCCTGATCTGGAGTCAGGAAAACCTAATTCTTCTTCTTCTTCTTCTTCTTCTTCTTCTTCTTCTTCTTCTTCTTCTTCTTCTTCTTCTTCTTCTTCTTCTTCTTCTTCTTCTTCTTCTTCTTCTTCTCCTTCTTCTTCTTCTTCTTCTTCTTCTTCTTTCATCAGATTGAAGTGTCAAGTAGCCAGGGACTATTTTTCTTTTGTATTTGTATTCCTAGCCCTTAACTTTGTGCCTGACTTATGGTAGGCACAAATGTTGATTGGTTGATTGAAATGATATCATGGATTTATTTGAGCAACTTATAGATATAGAAATCAAGAGATTTATCCAATAACACACAACCAATAAATAAGACTTCAATGAAGTTTTATCTTATTTTAAGCTCTCTTATTTTAAGAACATAATTACTGAGCTTAAAATATTCCTTTGACAAATAACTTCTCTAGTCCTATAAATGGAGATGCAAATGAAATCATTGTGAAGAAATGGGTTTAAAAGTAAAAGTGACATTGGGTGGCTAGGTGGCGCAGTGAGTAGAGCACTGGCCCTGGAGTCAGAAGGACCTGAGTTCGGAACCTGCCTCAGACACTTAACACAAACAAAAACCTAGCCGTGTGATGTTGGGCAAGTTACTTAACCCCAATTGCCCTCCAAAAAGAAAAAAAAAGTAAATGTGACATGCAAATGAAAGGGATAACCATTTGTTAGCTATTTGTTTTATTGTAAAAGTATTTTTTAGGATAGCCAAGATGGCAGAGAAAAGGTAGACACTTTCCCTGGAACCCCTCCAAACAACTTTAAATAATAACTCAAATGGGGCAGCTAGGTGGTACAGTGAATAGAGCACCAGCCCTGGAGTCAGGAGGACCTAAGTTCAAATCTGGCCTCAGAAACTTAACACAAAATCTCGCCATGTGAACTTGGGCAAGTCACTTAACCCCAATTACCCTGCCCTCTCCCCTCAAAAAAAAAAAAACCCAGAAAAAATAATAACTCAAAACAAATTCTGGAGTGGCAGAATTCACAAAAGGACACAGTGAAAAAATTTTCCTACCCAAGAAAACTTAAAATGTCAACAAGAAACTTCTATGGCATCAGATTGAGAATAGAGCTCAGGCTGTCCCCCAGGAAATGGCATTGAAGGCAACTAAATCAGTGGGGGAAGAGGAGATTTCTGGACATCTCAGTCCACAGTTGGTAAAGGGGGACCAGACAACAGGTCAGAAGGAAATTACAGGGGTCCCTTTGCTGGCACCAGGGGCAGGACTCTATTGCATTGCCTGTACATGAATCTGTGTCACAGTACTGGATCTCATTTCCAGAGCAATAAGGAGAACTAAAACAACAGAATTTAGAGCTGAAGGGAAGCTGGGACCCTGGTAACAGTTTCAGGGTGGAAAAGAGTGCTTGTAGTTATTCACAGACCAGAGCACAATACAGGACAGTAGTAAACATATATATGTATATATATATCATACTACCTTGGAAAAAACAATAACTTACAAGTCCTTAAAATGGTCTCTGAAAGTAACTGCACAAAAAAACCTGAAACTTGGGACAATCCCCCCTTTACTCCAGAAGCAGAACTCTACTTTGTCACAGATTTAAAAGTCAAGAAATAGGTTGGTAAAAATGAGCAAACAGAATAACGAGATCCTGAATATAGAATGTTAGTATGGTGGCAGGGGAGATAAAAAATAAACTCAAAAGACAACGAAGTCAAAACTTCAACATCTAAGGCCTCAAAGAAAAATATGAATTGGTTTCAGGTCATGAAGAGCTCAAAAAGGATTTTAAAAATCAAGTAATAGAGGTAGAGAAAATTGGCAAGAGAAATGAGAGTGATACCAGAAAGTAATGAAAAAAGTCAACAGTTTGAGAAAAGAGGCACTAAAAATATTTAATAAAATAATATATTAAGAATGGAATTGATCACATGGTAAATGAGGCACAAAAATCCAAAGAAGAGAAGAATGCCTCAAAAAGCAGAATTGACCAAATAATGAAGAAATAGGGACAAAAAATCACCAAAGAAAAACTCCTTTCCTATAGCAAAAGATAGAGAATTTCCATTTAGAATAACTGTAGACAATATAAAATAGTTTGGAGGCTACCTGCCAAGAGAAACTCAGGAACTAAATGAACACAATTACAAAACATGTTTCACATAAATAAAATCAGATTTAAAGAAATGGAAAAATATCAGTTACTCATGAGCAGGTGGATGCAACATAATAAAATTGATGCTTATGCCTAAAACAATTTTACTTCTTCAGTGCCATATCAAACAAAATACCAAAAACTATTTTATAGAGCTGGAAAAAATTTCAATGAAATTCATATAAAAGAACAAAAAGTAAAAAAAAAAATCAAGGGAAGTAATGCAAAAAAGGAGGGCCTAGATGTACCAGATCTAAAAGTATATTATAAAGCATTAATCATTGAAACTATTTGGTATTAGCTATGAAATAGAGGATCAGTGGAATAGGTTAGGTACAGAAGACACAGTAGTAAATGACCATAGTAACTCGGAATTTGATAATTTGACAGTCCCAAGTTTCTCAGATAAGAACTTAATATTTTAGGAAAACAGCTGGGAAAAGTGAAAAAATATGCATAAACAATGTATAGACCAACTTCCTCCACCATATGTCAAGATAAGCACATTGTTTAGATATAAGGGGTAATACCATAAGCAAATTAGGAAAACAAGGAATAATTTGTTTGTCAGATCTATGGAAACGGAAGATTTCATGACCAAACAAGAAATTGAGAACATTTGAAACGTAAAATAGATAATTTTGTTCATGTTAAACCAAAAAATTCATGCACAAACAAATCCAATGCAACCAAGGTTAGAAATAAAGCAGAAAGCTGGGAAACAATCTGTACAGCAAGTATCTCTGAAAAAGCCTCACTTCTCAAATACATAGTGAATTGAGTCAAATGTATAAGAACACCAATCATTCCCCAATTAATAAATGATCAAAGGATATGAACAGGCAGTTTTCAGATGAAGAAATCAAAGCTACCTGTAGTCATATGAAGAAATGCTTGAAATCACCATTGATTAGAGAAATACAAATTAAAACAACTCTGAGATACCACCTCACACCTATAAAATTGGCTAATATGACAGAAAAGAAAAATGATAAATGTTGGAGAGGATGTGGGAAAATTGGGACACAATTGGTGAGGTTGTAAATTGATTCAACCACTCTGGGGAGCAATTTGGAATTATGCCAAAAGGGTAATCAAACTGTGCATACCCTTTGATTTAGCAGTACCATTACTATGTCTGAACCCCAAAGAGATCATAGAAAAGTGAAAAGGACCTGCATGTGATAAATAAAATTATACCAGCCTTTTCTGTGGTGGCAATATATAGAAAACTGAGGGTATGCCCATCAAATGAGGAATGACTGAACAAACTGTGGCATATGAACATAATAGAATATTATGGAGCAATAAGAAATTATGAATAGACACATTTCAGAAAAAACCTGGGAAGACCTGTATGAACTGATGCAAAGTGGAATGAACAGGCCCAGGAAAACGTTGTAGACATTATGAGCAATATTATGTGATGATCAACTATGAATGACTCAGAACTTCTCAGCAACACAATAATCTAAGACAAGTATGAAAGATTCACAAAGAAAACTGGTCTCCACATCCAGATAAAGATGGACTCTGAATGCAGATCAAAGCACACTTTTCCTTCTTATTTTATTGTTTTTTATGGTTCCCTCCCCCTTTTGATCTATTTATTCTTTTACAACTCTGATTAAAATGGAAATGTTTTATATGATAGCACATATATAACCTATATCAAATTGCCTAACATTCTAGGAAGAGGGAAGGGGAGGGGAGGAGGGAGAAAAATTTGGAACTCAAAATATTATAAAAATGAATGCTAAAAATTGTCTTGACATATAATTGGGGAAAATACTATTTTAAAAAAGAATGTATAGCCAATGGGATTGGGGGGGTAAAGCTCTCTCTAGTTGTACTTTTCAAAATGTTCAAGGAAAAATAGTGGGGAATGAACTTTAAGAATAAGAAAGGTGACATTTGGTGGAGCCAAGATGGCAGAAAGGAAGCAGCAACCTCGATAAGCTCCTCAGTCACTAAACCTTAAAAAGTGAATCTGAACGGATTCTGGAGTGACAAAATCCACTTGGAGAGGGAGCATGGCAGAATTCAGCCCAGGAAATTGGCCCAGTTCGTCTGGACAGGACGAGTGCAGAGCAAGTGAGGTCTGCACAGCTCAGACTTAAGAGCAGACAAGCAGACTACACCAGAGAGAGAAGAAGCCCCAGACTGCAGACGTACCAAAGACGAATAGAAGTCATCTCGCCTTCATCTCATGAGGGGACAGGAGGAATCATTGGAGCCAGGTAGGAGAGTCAGGCTCCCAGTGGAGATAGCAGCTTCTCCTGCAGTGATCAGCCCCTGGACTGGAAGTTTAGAAACTGCCTGCCTGTATAATACAGGGGCTAGAATGGCAAAGTAAATTCTAGTTGCTTCGATCCTCCCATCACTCCTTCATGGAGTAGAAAACCCAAAGATAAGTCTCCCACCCAGATTGAAATCCCAAGTTAATGGAAATAGCCTCAGACTTGGGAGTCTCCAAGAAGGGGTATAACTGAGACAGCCAGGAGTCTGAAGAGAAGACAGGGAGGGGTCCCAACAAGCCCTACCTCACCTCACCAACAAAAGCCTGCCTATAGCCCAGGGGTATAGAGGCAGAAATTGATTCACCTCCACAGACTACTTAGTGCACATCTACAGTCCTCTCTGACATTCCTGCCTTAGCCACAAACTAGACACCCAGAGGCTACAGCATTCAAAGTCAACAGCCAGGCCCTTAGCTCATAGCCTGAGAAATTAAGAAATAGGAAATCACAATGGGAAGGAAGCTGAGAAGGAGAAGGAGAAGGCAAGAAAGTCTATCTGAGCTTACTATGTAGGTCAAGAACAACCAAATACACAGGACAATTTGGACTCTCTACCCACACCTGAGACCACAGAAGGAAATATGAACTGGTCTCCAAGCCCAAATAGCATTCTTGGAGGAACTTAAGAAAGATTTTAAAGACCAAATCAGGGAGGCAGTGACCAACTTGGAAAAAAGTCTCAGTGAAGAAAACAAGTCCTTAAAAAGTAAAATTAGTGAAGTAATTGGAGAAAATACCTCCCTAAAAAGGACCTTCAAAAACTAACCGAAGACTATAATTCGATAAAAATTGGATTCAATCAAAAGGAAACTCAGAACTCTATGATGCACCAAGAGTCAATCAAACAAAACAAGACTATTGAAAAATTGGGAGAAAATGTAAAATATCTCACTGGAAAACAACTGACCTAGAGAACAGATCCAGGAGAGATAACTTAAGAATTATTCGTCTACCAGAAAGCCATGATGAAAAAAAGCAGCCTAGACAACATCCTCCAAGAGATTGTCAAAGAAAACTGTCCTGAGGTCCTGGAATCAGAAGACAAAATACTTATTGAAAGAATTCACCAGACTCCTCCTGAAAGAGATCCCAAATTGAAAACTCCAAGAAATATAGTAGCCAAATTCCAGAATTACAAGATTAAGGAAAAAATTCTGTAAGCAGCCAAAAATAAACAATTCAAATATCGAGGAACTACAGTTAGGATCACACAGGACCTAGCAGCTTCTAGGGATTGGAATTTGATATTTCATAGGCAAGAGAGCTGGGACTACAACCAAGGATTAACTACCTGGCAAAACTGAGCATAATCTTTCAGGCAAGGAGATGGTTGTTTAATGAAATAAAGGACTTCCAGTCTTTCCTGAAGAAAAACCCAGAGCTCAATGGAAAATCTGATCTCCAATTACAAGACTCAAGAAAGACATAAAAAGGTAAACAAGGAAAAAACAGATGCACACATACATATGTGCACACACCCACACTCATACACACATGCTCCTTACTTGGGATGCAAAAAGAGCAAAATGTTCACATCCTTATATGTGGAGCTGATAACTGTCAATATCGAAATTTTTATGATTATCATAACCTTCCAAAGGGTTATACTTAGATAGAGGGTGTGGGTATGAATGCACTAACCTGAAGACTTTAAAAAAACCTATTAAGGGGATCAAAGGGACTATAATGGGAAAAAGGAAAGGATGAGATAGGAAAACGTAGAATATGCCATAGGAAGAGGCATTAAAACACACCATAGTAGAGGGGAAAGAAAGAGGGAGAGGAACATCATTTAAGCTGGTTCTGGTTCTGGTTCTGGTTCAAAGAGGGATCAACTTAATCAGTGAAGTTTAAGATTCTAATGTGAATAGACACATAACTTCATTAAATAGAGGAAAAGGAGGGAGGGAGAGGAGCACTGTTTGAAATTTACTGTCATTGGTTTGAAATCAAATGGGGAGTAACTTACTCTGACAAGTATAAAAATTTATTGTGTCCTATAGGTAGTGGAAGGGGAAGGGGGGGGGTGAAAAGAAGGAGACTAAAGGGGGACAGATTAGAGGGGAGGGAAATAGTAGTAAGGGAAGAGGGTAGGTTAAGAAGGAGGGTCATCGGGTGGGAACACTGAGGGAGGGGGCAGTCAAAAGGAAAAACTTCAAGGAGGGGAAGGGAGAAGGAGGAAACAAAAACATAAACAGGGGAGGGAATAGGATGGAGGGGAAGAGACAGATAGCCATCATTACTGTGAATGTGAATGGGATGAAATCTCCACCAAAACAGAGGCTGATAGCAGAATGGATTAAAAACCATAATCCTACAATGTGCTGTCTACAAGAAACACATTTGAAACAAAGGGATACCCACAGGGTAAAGGTAAAAGGTTGGAGTAGAATTTATTATGCCTCAGCTAAAGTAAAAAAAAAAAAGCAGGGGTAGCAATACTTATCTCAGATAAAGCAAAAGCAAAAATAGACCTAATGAAAAGAGATAAGGAAGGAAACTATCCTGCTAAAAGGCACCAACGAGAATGAAGCAATATCATTACTCCAAGTGGTATGGCATCCAAATTCCTAGAGGAGAAGTTAAAGGAATTAGAGGAAGAAATAGATAGCAAAACTATACTAATGGGGGACCTTAATCTCCCCCTTTCTGAACTTGATAAATCTAACCTCAAAATAAACAAGAAAGAAGTTAAAGAGGTGAATAGACTTTTAGAGAGACTAGATATGATGGATCTCTGGAGAAAACTGAATGAGGGATTAAAAGGAATTTACTTTCTTCTCAGCAGTGCATGGTACATACTCAAAAATAGACCATGTACACGAGCATAAAAACCACATAATTCAGTGCAGAAAGCCAGAAATATTAAATGCATCATTCTCAGATCATAATGCAATAAAAATTATGTGCAATAAAGGGCCATGGAAAGATAGACTAAAAACTAATTGGAAATTTAAAAATTTAATCCTAAAGAATGGGTGGGTCAAACGAGAAATTATAGAAACAATCAATAATTTCATTCAAGAGAATGATAATAATGAGACAACATACCAAAATTTGTGGGATGCATTAAAGGCAGTTCTTAGGGGAAGTTTTATATCCCTGAGTGCATACTTGATTAAAGCAGAGAGAAGAGAGGTCAATGAATTGGACATGCAATTGAAAAAGCTAGAAAAAGAACAAATTGAAAATACCCAATATAGTACTAAATTAGAAATATTGAAAACTGGGGGCTGAGCCAAGATGGCAGAGTTGAAAGAGCACTTCCAAGGTACTCTGCCCCACACAACTTCCAAATAATGTAAAAGAGGACTCTGAACAACTTCTGGAGCCCCAGCACCCACAGAACGACACAGAGAATCTAACCTCCCACTGAGGACAGCCCAGCAGCACTGCAGGGAGCAGCCAATGCAGCGCTCTGAGAGCAGGCAGCAAAGCGAGCTGGGAACTGAGAGCACATCACTCTGGGAGCTGAGCACAGGCCTGCATGAGCCTCGGTTTTAGCCCCAGGGTGGCTGGGCCAGCAGCTGGCTGGAGGGACCCCAGAACACCAGCAGCTGTGGCGATTCCAGAATTATCAGCACAGTTCTGCCTAGGACAAAGTGAGAGGTTAGTGCCCTATGGACTTTGGGACCAGTATCTGGGGAACACGTCAGCTTCCTCCCCTGGGGGGAAAAAAGCTGCTGAAGAAACATGGCACAGAAGCCATTTTGCAGTGTCAGTTGTGGCTCTAGCTCCTGGTCTTCGAACAGTAGAGAGACTCAGCAATCAGTCTGGGGCTTAATCGCTCTTGCTTTAAACTGCCTGGATCTGGATTGTGGTCTGGGGGGGAAGTCTGGGGTGGGTACCCAATTTGCAGAGCGGATGGAGGCTTTGCAGAGGCCACCCAACCAGCAGAAATTGTGAAGACCCCACTTTTGGGCAGAAGCTCTCCTTTCTGGTGGCAGAGTCTTATTGTGGCAGCAAGCCCCAAAATCAAGTAATTAAGTGGCAACATGCCTAGGCAAAAGAAACAAAATATAAAGAAAAAGTCAACATTGGACTCCTATTTTAGGGGCAAAGAGGCTCAAAGCATGGAGGAGGACTGTGAGGGCAGAACTCCTGCACTAAAAGCCCCAAATGAAAATACAAGCTGGCTACAGGCCATAGAGGACCTCAAGAAGCAGATAAGAGAAGTGGGGGAAAATTGGGAAGAGAAATGATAAAGATGCAAGAAAAGTATGAAATGACAGTCAACAGCCTGACTGAGGAAAATAACACCTTAAAAAATAGACTAACTCAAATGGCAAAAGAGGCTCAGAAAGGCAATGAGGAGAAGAATGCCTTAAAAAGCCAAATTTGCCAGATGGAAAAAGAATCTCAAAAGCTCACTGAGGAGATTCATTCCTTCAGAGTTAGACTGGAGCAAATGGAAACTAGTGACTTTATGAGAAATCAAGATGCTGTTAAACAGATCCAAACAAATGAAAGAATAGAAGGCAATGTGAAATATCTCATGGGAAAAACCACTGACCTGGAAAATAGATCCAGGAGAGATAATTTAAAAATTATTGGACTACCTGAAAGCCATGATCAAAGAAAGAACCTAGAAATCATCCTTCAAGAAATTCTCAAGGAAAATTGCCCTGATGTTTTAGACCCAGTGGGGAAAATAGAGGTTGAAAGAATCCACAGATCACCTCCTGAAAAAGATCCCAAAAAGAAAACTCCCAGGAATATTATAGCCAGGTTCCAGAATTCCCAGATCAAGGAGAAAATACTCCAATCAGCCAGGAAGAAACAATTTCAATATTGTGGAAACACAATCAGAATAGCCCAGGACCTGGCAGCTTCTACACTGAGGGATTGAAGGGCATGGAATATGATATTCCAGAGGGCAAAAGAGCTGGGATTGAAGCCAAGGGTCACCTACCCAGCAAAACTGAATATCTTGTTTCAGGGGAAAATATGGTAATTCAGTGGAATAGAGGACTTTCAAGCACTCTTGAGGAAAAGAACAGAATTGAGTACAAAATTGACATCCAGACACAAGAAGCAAGAGATGCCTGAGAAGGTAATGAAGGAAAAGAAATCAAAAGGAACTTATCAAAGTTGGACTATTTACATTCCTACATGGAAAAACAATAACTGCGTCTGATGAAACCTTTCTCATTATGAAAATAATTGAAAAAGGTTATAAGGGCATATTTTTACAGGTATACATGGGTAGAGGGAACAGGTTGAATTTGATGAGAAGGGATGATACTTAAGGGGTGGAGTTATGAGGTGAGAGAGGAAAGTGGCAAGAGGAGATGGGGAGAGACAGGGTAGGGTAAATTATCTCATGTAGAAGAGGCTAGGGGAAGTAGTTGCAGGGGAGGGGAAGAACAGGAAGGCAAAAAGGCAAAACCATATTCTCATTGAAGTTGGCTCAAGGAGAGAATCACATACATACTAAATGGGATATCTCACCCTGCAAGAGAGTAGGGGAAAGGGGGATGAGAGGAGCGATGATGGAGGGTAGGGCATTCTGGGGGGAGGGGAGGTTGGAAGTACCCACTATCAAAGAGGGACAGGATCAAAGTAGGGAATGGACCAGGTCAGAGGTGAGATGGGTGGGAGGGAAATATAAGTATTCTTTTACAATATATCTACTATGGTAATGTTTTGCATAGCTATACATGTACAACACATACTGAATTGCTTATTTTCTCAGAAGGAATGGGTGACAAGGGAGGAAGGGAATGGATCTGAAAATGGAAGTTTTAAAATTAAATGTATCATAAGATGTCCAGGCATTGGGGCTCAGAGATTCACCTTTCCCTAATAGCAAAGTAGAAGGGGGTTTGGGAGAAGATATGGGAGAGAACAGATTGGATGAAGGGGTATCTAGTGGGACTGCCACTCTGGGGTGGTGGGTAGGGAAAAAATGGGGGAAAATTGTAGCTCAAAATCTGGTGGAAATGAATGATATAAACCAGAAGTTAATAAAGCATTTGTTAAAAAAAAAAAGAAATATTGAAAACCAAAGGAGAGGTTAATGAAATTGAAATTAAGAAAACTATTGAATTAATAAATAAAACCAAGAGCTGGTTTCATTAAAAAAAAAACAATAAAATTGATAGAACCTTAGTCAATATGATAAAAAAAAAGAAAGAAGAAAACCAAATTATGAGAATCAAAAATGAAAAGGGTGAATCTACCTCCAATGAAGAGGAAATAAAAAAAATAATGAGGAATCATTTATTTCCCAATTGTATACACATAAATATGACAATCTTAGTGAAATGGATAAATATTTACAAAATTACAAATTGCCCAGATTAATTGAAGAGGAAGTGAATTACCTAAATATCCCCATCTCAGAAAAAGAAATCAAACAAGCCATCAACGAACTCCCTAGGAAAATATCTCCAGGGCCAAATGGGCTTACTAGTGAATTCTATCAAACATTTAAAGAGCAATTGATTCCAATACTTTACAAACTATTTGGGAAAATTAGTGAAGAAGGAGTCCTGCCAAACTCTTTCTATCAGTACCAAATATGGTACTGATTCCTAAATCAGGAAGAGATAAAAGAGAGAAAGAAAATTATAGGCCAATTTTCCTCATGAATTTAGACGCAAAAATTCTAAATAAAATATTAACCAAAAGACTCCAAAAACTTATCACAAAAATAAAAGTAAAAGGTTTGGACAGGAATATAGATAATCATTAAATCCTTTCCAGCTCAGGCCCAAGCCTCAGCAACACACCTATAATCGAAGAAAGAATATATGTAGTGCTTTAAATTTTGTGATATTTACCAAAAAACAGATGAGGCAGGTGTCAACATTGGTGTGGTGGCCTCTGGATGTTGCTTCCTGATTTTCCTTTCCTATGTGTCCATTGTTCGTGCTATCCTGAAGATCCGCACAGCAGAGGGCAGACACAAAGCCTTCCAGACCTGTATTTCCCATTGTTTTGTGGTCCTCTGTTTCTTTGTGCCTGGTCTCATAATTTATCTAATACCAGGCTCAAAACATGTTATGGATAGGATTATAACCATTTTCCAAACAATGATCACACCCATGCTGAATCCCCTGGTATACACACTAAGGAACAAAGAGGTAAAGATGGCTTTACTCAGACTGAAAGATCAAGGGAAATTTGCATAGTCTGTAACCACTGGGAAAATGTTCCCTTAGTTTTTTTTTCTTTTAACATAAAGTAATTGACTTTGCATCACTGTACCTTCTTCATATCGTAGGGCAATAGAAATAGTACTGCTCTCTAAGACTATGCTGCTAAATAAATGATTGATCTTGGATTTTACCTCTATGGACCTCACTTTCCTCATCAGTAAGATATGTGTGGAAGGCATGGCCTAAAGAGTTTCTAAGATTCTTCTAGCTTTAATTTCAAGATTCTGTGATACATTCAGGAATCTTGAAAGTCAGAGATTTATATATTCTGGTTAGCAAAAAGCCAATGCCTATCCTAGGCAAACATCCTAGAGTAGGTAAAGTTTTTTTTGTAATATCCTTTCACCTTCCGTTTTTGTAACCTCTACTTCCTGTATCTGTATGCCTTAATGTATTTTCTTCTCTTTCCAAATCCATACTTCTCAGGCTAATAGAAGAGAAAAATTTGAAAAACTGAATTACTATCATGCATCCAGACTAAAGTGGGAGAGGTTGGGAAGAACTCAATATGCTACCAACACAGGGAAGTTATATTTTAAATGGGGAACAATTTCTTAACTTTGGGATGGCTAATCATTTCTGTAGAATAAGACTCTGAAAATCTAATTGAGGCCAGTATGCAAACATATTTTTCCCTTACAGACAAAAATAGAAAATATTTTTTTTCACTTTTAAAGGACTATTTGCAGCACTAAGACTGCACTTAGCCTGTCTTCAGCTTTCTCATAATAGCATTACAGTAGCAGTTCTAAAAGGAGGATATCATTCTCTAGGTGAGTAATAAGATCAGAATGAAATTTTAAGCCTAACATCCTAGATTAGAAGTTTATGATATTTTGTATATAATGCATCCCTTTGGCTGAAAATGTAGGCATCTTCTCAGGATAATTCACTTAGATACAGAAAATAAAATACATAGATTACAAAGGAAACAATTCCTATTGAAATCGTTAACAAAATATTTAAAGAAAAACATGTTCATGAGCCTCAGATTAAGAATGTCCATTCTAGAGTGTACTTTTTTGCTTTTATGTGACTTTTGATATTGAATGACTCCAGAAAGATAACTTTAAAAGTAGAGATATTTTCATTTCTAATTCCCAATGTTGTGATTGTCAAAGAATATAGACTTGTAACTTCCTTGCTTACAACTTCCTGATGTTGTTTTTTTAGCAATTTGGGTGGATTGCTTATTGTGAATTTGTGGGAGGACGTGAATGAGGATAACTTAGGATAGGCAAACATGAACAGCTATCATTGGGGAAAATAGTCAAGTCCTTGATATCACGGGTATTAGAGGTATTTTCCCCAGAAACAAATGCAATGCCTTCAACTGTTTATGTACTAAAGATTAGTAAAAAGAGTTGTTTTAGATTAAAATTATTGACAGTCAATTCCCAATTTTTCATTAATTTGCTTTTTCTGAAATTAATTAAGCTGTTTCTCAAATGATACATATTTAGTCCATCATGAAAACTTTCGAATTTGTCAAAGCCTGCTGATGCTTGTGTTCCATATGCACAGAATTTGAAATTCATTGCCTTAGTAATCAATAATGGCAGCAAGATGGTATAATAGATAGACCACCAGACCTAAAGTCAGGATAATCTGAGATAAAATGTAGCCTCAAACACTTACTAGCTGTCTGACTCTAGGCAAGTTACTTAACCCCTATTTGTTTCAGTTCCAAATCTTTAAAATTTGACACACTGGATAAAGAAATGGAAAGCCACCCCAGTATCTTTGCTAGGAAAACCCCACGGACAGTGCCCAAAGATTCATGTAGAATCATGCATGACTGAACAACTGAATAATAGTACTCAATAATAATAATAGTAATCAATAATAGACAACAATTATAGTAACCAATAAGGTATTTAGTGACAACTTTAGTGGAAGTTTATTGATAAACAATTATCTTCAGATCACTCAACTTTTACCTTCCTATTGCAAGAACCTAGCAAAGTGTCTTACATGTAGTAGATGATTAATGGATGTCATGGATTGATGGTGACGCAGCTTGTATTCACCCATCCACAACCCTGAGGAAAGGAAAAGACAAATTCTGTACACACACACACACACACACACACAGAGAGAGAGAGAGAGAGAGAGAGAGAGAGAGAGAGAGAGAGTGAGAGAGAGAGAGAGAGAATGAACAGCAACTAGTAGAAGGGAGTGAATGAAAGATGCAAACAGTATGGATCAGTTTGGAGCCTTAAGATAGTATGGGAAGAGCTTCTGTCAAAGGTAAATGGGTTTGAAAATATACCTTGGATTTCTCCTCTCCTCTCCTCCCCTCCCCTCCCCTCTCCTCTTTTCTCTTCTCCTCTTCTCTTCTTTTCTCTCCTCTTTGGATGTGCTTTGCTCAGGAACCTAGGTCAGACCCTGACAACCCCTATGTATCATAGTAGATGGCTACCATCCATAAGTGCCTATTTAATAGTTAAAGGGGAAGTTCAAAGATGGTAGTCAAAACAAGGTACCTGTATTATGAGAAAGATTTAAAGACAGAAAGGTCAAGAGAGAAATTCAAAATGAAAAACCTAGTAAAAAATCTATCACAAGTAGATAATTTAACAGAGAACTTCACAAAGATTGAAGGATGAGAAAAAAAAATATTGGAGAGATCAGACAACTATGGACAAAGGTTCAATGAAGGGAAAAGAAACAGAATTCCCAGAAAAAAGAGAAATATATAGCCTCCTCAGAAATTATGGATGAATAGAAAATATATCATGATGTTTCAAAAGTAAAATAAGTTGTTGAACAATGATATTGACTAATTTGAAAAAAGGAAATAAGTTGTCAGAGGAAAAAATGAAGTAAACAGTAGCGTATAAAGCTTTGAGTATATGACAAAAATTCCCTCAAAGAAGTAAAGGCTTAGTAAGAAAAAAATACATATTTAAAGCAGAAATGTACACAGAAGTGAGAAAAAATTTGAAGGAATTAAATCAAAAGGCAAAATATTAAAAGAATACACAAATTATATACATAAACAAATCAACCTACAACACAAGATGTGCATGCATTACTTAAGATTCATAGGTTTCCCAGTAATATGTTTTTTAAAAAATCCTTGGGGCATCTAGGTCACACAGTGATTAGAGCACCAATCCTGGATTCAGGAGGACCAGAGTTCAAATCCATCTTCAGACACTTAACAATTACTAGCCATGTGACCTTGGGCAAGTCACTTAACCCCAATTGTCCCATCTTTCCCCCTCCAAAAAGCAAAAAAAAAAATCCTATAATACACATCAAGAAATAATTTTTGCAAATTCTTCAGAATTCTGAATAAAAACAACAACACAGTGATTAATTGAAAGCACAGATCAACACCAGAAAAGGTGCTCATGCTTGGAAATGCAAGGCATGTCACAGGTCAAAACTACAATTTCAATAATCTGCAAGTTATGAGAAGCAAGATCTTCCAGTATGTGAGAATGCTAATTCAAGTTATCCAGGATTATGCTACAGTCATGAGAAATCAGAGGAAAAGATGAAATGGGATATTTTGAACAGTAAAAGGGGTCAAGTTGCAGCCCAAAACAATATAACCTACAGATCTGAGCCTAATATCAATGAAAAAAGATTTCCCTTCAAAAAGAAGCATTTGATAAATTGCTGCAAAATTAGTTACAGCTAAAACATGGGATATTATAAGATTCAATTTAATTAATGAATGTAAAACACTTTGCAAAACTTGAAGCATTATATAAATGCTTATCATCATCATCGTTATTATTATTATTATTATTATTGGCTTATAGACATCAGACCTCTAGTCTGGTGATGACTTCATTCCTTGAACCTTCTACTGCACTCTTGTTGATCTCAGGCAATATTTACCAAGCAATACAGAGGTGTACTGGTAAGCAGAGCTGGGGATTGGGAGGGGGGGTGGAGGTGAATGTAGCATATGCAGTTCTAAGTTTAATCTACATTATTAACACTTTCTTAAATTCAGGCAATATGCACAATAATATTTAACTTGGAGATATAAAAATAATCTAATTTCAGGGAAGTTATTATGTAAAATCATGAAGAAATAATTAAGGAATGAAATCAAATCTCTCATGTTTATAGGGGAATGTATAAAAAAGGAGACTAAATGGAGATAAAAGAAAGATCATCAAGAAAAAGACCTAAGTGTTTGCAGATTGGAAGGAATGTAAAGAATTAAGAGAAGGGAAAGAAGAGCTAAATTGATACTCCATGAATGTAATTCAAGGGCTCCATATCAGTGAATCAATTATTTATATGGGAGGGATAAATGATACTTTGGGCAATAAAGTAAGGGTTATTTAAGAGACAGAGAAGAACTGAAAATTTGTACCATAAAAGTCCACAGGTAAACAGTGAACAGGTGAACAGGTATGGTATAAGAAGGGTATCTCATCTTCCAACTTCAATGAATGTAACTAACAAGATGATATTCTTAGGCCTGATAAATGATACGAATGCCAGGTAAGAATGTTTGGTAGATTGAATTACAGACTCAATCAAATATGTAAAATAAGTGTGAGCAATTCCTAGACACCTTCACTGAACAACTATTAATTAAACATGTATGTTAGGTTCATGGAATGGCAAGCTTTAAGTCATTGAATGAACCTAGTTGACACATGTGTTGGAATCTACTGAAAGAGTCCCATACACACACCAACAGATAGATAGACACACTCCTTTAGGCCTAGTTATATAAGAAATTTAGCCAAATCAGCATTGATCATGATTAAGTTAGATTTTTTTTTTGAGGGATACAAGAATGGTTTAACATTAGGAAAACACTGAGGAAAGGAAAATAATCAACATTATTAATCACATTAAAAAGTAAAAAACTTCAAACGGTAGGATTAAATCTATAGATGAAAAAAATCCTTTAGGAAAAATAGCTCACTTAGTGTAATGAAAACCTCAAAAAAATATGAAAAACTCTAAAAAATCCTAAAACCTTTTTTAAAATGGCACAGAAGTTCCATTTTAACATCTTGTATATACACAATATATATATATATATATATATAATAACATATTATCTATGTAATATTTGTGTATAGTAACATTGTATATATATATATCCATAGTGTATTTTTGTGTGTGTGTGTGTGTGTGTGTGTGTGTTTATGCAATAAAAGCTACCTCCATTTGGTCTTTCTGCAGACAGACATTTTGTCACATTTTGTCACACTGCAGAAAGAAACATCAAACAACTTTGCCAAGAAAATCCCACAGGCAATATCTATGGGATCACATAGAGTTGGACATGACTGAACAACTGGACAACAATAGCAATAATAATTGAAATCAATAAACTATTGAGTGATGACTTTATTGTCAGCTTATTACAATAAAATTACATTCAGATGACTTGACATTTTATCTTCTAATCTCTAGTACCTGGCAAAGTGCCTTACATATAGTAGATTCATAAATTCTTGTTGCCATGAATCGACTTTCCTTTGGTCAGCTTGGGTTAGATTGTTATTTCTCCTCTGCTTCCAATCTCCTGTAAGCAAAGGGGTATCACTCCATCAAGAATGTACCCGGGGCGGCTAGGTGGCACAGTGAATAGAGCACCGGCCCTGGAGTCAGGAGGACCTGAGTTCAAACCCAGTCTCAGACACTTAACACAAAACTATCCATGTGACCTTGGGCAAGTCACTTAACCCCAATTCCCTACCTTACCCCTTCCAAAAAAGGAAAAAAAAGAATATACCCATTGTTTGCTTCTCTGGAATCTGTAAAACATGTAGAAAAGTCTTAGATCATCCATATACGCAGAAGAAATGAGCAGGAACTAATCATTGAAAGGTTATAACTTCAGACAAACTGAGACAACTGCCAGTGCAGTTGGTGGGCTAGCAAGAGGTGAGAATACTGAGATGTGGGTGTAATCAATAGTCTGTTTATTACAGAACCGTTTCATACAGAGCCAAAGATACAAGGTCATCACAGAGTTTATATGCCACCCCCCCCCAACAGAAGGTCTAGGTGACCCAAAATAATGTAGACACCACAAAAGAATGCAGACAATGTAGAAGGACACTCCCTCTAAGAATTCAGACAATGTAAAAGGACTGTCCCTTGATCTTGTTGATTATTTACCCTTGCTTAAGGTTAGTTATTTATTAGGGTAATATCATAGGACCATATCAGGCAGCGTAAACAAACAAAAAAAAAAGATTACATGTCCTCCTGCTTATTTGCCCTGTAACTTTGCAGATAATTGTAAGGGGGGGCATTTCATTAACTGGGCTGGGGAACCCCTGAAAGTTCTCTACATGAGACCTAGGAAAGACTTTAATTTAGAAAGTCCAAAGTCACCCTCTGCATCCTGGGCCATTGCCTGTTGTTGTGACCTCTGTCTTGCCACTGTACTTCAATGACTCTGGAAGAGAGAGTGAGACTGATGACTCTTCAGTTCTGCTCAACTGTATATCCAATAAACCCACAAGTCAAGACATTCCCTTTGTGATGTCATTGGTCCTTTTCAAGAACAAAGGATTAATAACAACAACAACAACAACTCTAATCAGGGACCTACATCGGTCCCTAACAACTGCTAATTTATGGTAGTAGTTGGCCACCATCTATAAGTGTCTGTTTAGTAGTAAAAGGGGAAGGTCAAAGAATATAGAGGGAAAACAAAATAAGTTACTTGTGATATAAGAGAAAAACTGAAAGATCAAAATGCCAATAGAGAAAGTCTAAATAAAAACCTAGTACAAAACCAATCATAAGGTGATGAATCAACATAGAAGTTCATAAAGACTAAAGAATAATTTTTTTAAATAAGAGAAACCATAAAGCTGTGGACAAATATACAATGAGGAGAAATGAAATATAATTTCAAGATGGGAATTCTGTAGACACCTCAGAAATTATGGAACAATAGAAAGTCACATTGGGATGGTTCAAAAGTAAATAAAATGTTAAACAAAGATATTAAGAACAATATAAAGTAGGAAATGAGTTCTCAAAGCAAACAATGAAATAAATGCTAGAGTATAAAACTTTGAGTATATGATAGACATTCCCTCCAAAGAAGTAGGGCTTTTGTAAAAAGAAGGCATATTCAAGTAAGAATATACACAGAAGTGAGAGGAAATTTGACAGAAGAACATCAAAAGGCAACAATGTTAAAAGAACAAACAAAGTATATACATAAACAGAGCAACCTACAAGACAGGATTGCATGTCTAATTTAAGATTCATATGTTGCATCCAGAAGTATATATTTTTTAAAATCCAACTCTATCATATATTTCAGGAAATAATATTAGCCAACTGTCCAGAGTTGTGAATAAAGACCACAAAGCAATGATTAATTCAAAGCAGAGGTCAACACTAGTAAAACAATCATACTTGAAACTACATGATATGAAGCAGGTCAATTTCACAATTTTAAGAACCAACAATAAGTCCTGCAAGTGGTCAAGAGAAAGCTTTTCCAGTATGAGGGGATGCTAATTCAAAGAATCCAGGATTATATCACTTACAAGAAATCAGAGGAAAGAATGAAATAGAGTATTCTGAAAATCGAAAAGGGTGAAGTTGCAACCCAAAATAATATATCCTACAAAACCAATCCTTAATAAACAATGAAAAAAGATTGGCTTTCAAAAAGAGACATTTGAGAAATTCTGGCAAAATAAATTATAGCTACAATATGGATATTTTGAGGTTCAAATTAATTAATTGGCCAACCTTGAAGCACTATATAAATGCCTATAATTATAATTATTATTAACTTTCAGTCCCCAGGACTAGTCTGGTGATGATTTCATTGCCTGAGCTTTCCACTTCATTCCTATTGAGTTCAGGCAATATTTACAGAGTAATACAAGGTATACAAGGAAGTAGAGCTCTAGGGAGGGGTGGAGGAATTTATGCATATATGTTTCTAAGTCTAATCTACATAATTAACACTTTCTTAAGTTCAGACAGTATGTACAACCACAAATTAACCCCAATTTATTTCAATTGTCATTTCTAACGTGAAAATGTTCACATTGAAAATTTAACAATTAGCTCATAAGCCAGTGAGAGCTGGCTGACTGTAGTACACTAGCAGAGTACATCACATGCCAGCAGAATATTTACCTTGCAGATATATCAAATAACAGAAATCCAAGGAAGTTAAATAGGTAAAATTATCAAATATGATTAAGTAATGAAATAAATTCTCTCATGTTTATAGATGAATGTTCAAAAAAGGAAATTGAACTGAGGGGTAAAAGAAGGAACAAAGAAAGAACATCAAGGAATTAAAAAAAAATGAACTGTGTCAAAAAAAATCGAAGGAATTTAAAGAATCAGAAGGGAAAGAGGAAAAGTTGAAATAATACTCCATGGACTAAATTTTATGGTTCTATGCAAATGAAGCAATATCCTTTGTGTGAGGGATACCAGGAATAATTTACACAAGTGACAGAGACAGGTGAGAGATGGAGAGGAGCTGGGAATTTGCCCCATCAAAGTTCACAGTGAACAGTGAACAAATGAACAGGTCTAGTACAAGAAGGATATCTCACCTTCTAGTCTCAATTAAAGTAACTAATAGGATGATCTTTGCCTTGTTACCTTTGACAGGTAAGACTATCTTTTAAATAAAATTATAGAATCAATGAAATATATAACATAAGTGCAAATGATTCCTAGACACCTCTATTGATTCAATCTTTCAACTACACATGTAAACTAGGTTCAAGGAGTGATATGCTTTAAATCACTGGATAAAATAAGGTGACACATGCATTGGAATCAATTGAATCACACACACATACACACATACAAGTACACACACAAGTGCCACATACACAAACACACAACACAGACTCTTCTGCACCTAAGTATATTAGAGAAAGATTTGGAGAAGGAAATTAGTAAAGCTTTGGGAGCACGTTGAAAAATCAGACCCCTGTGTCTAGCCTGAGGACAGATAACAAGTGAGCCCCAAAGTCTCATATTCTTTCCTCCCTCCTCACGGTTACCTATGCCATCAGGGAGACTAGACTGGTAATAAAAATTGCATAAAAATGGGAACAGAGTGAAGAAAACCTAAAGACACCAAGAAAAGGTAGCTTCAGGGACCCTTACATTTTAGGGGGAAGACATTATCAAAGCTTCATGATTCAAAGTCCTAACCTTCAAAAACAATAAAAGTGCTATAGATACCTCAGGGGTACATCATGAACACTCCAAGAAGGGAGAAATGACTTTCATCCCCAAAATAAGAAACTCTGAGGTTGCCTTTTAATCACACATGTTCTCTAGCTAACTGCCTCCAGAGATATTCTGTGTGATTGTGGAGAATGTGACCAAGTCTTTTGGAGGAATATTTTATACCAGTTTTTCTTTTTTGGGGGGGAGGGCAATTGGGGTTAAGTGACTTGCCCAAGGTCACATGGCTAGTTTTTTGTGTTAGGTGAATGAGGCCGGATTTGAACTTAGGTTCTCCTCACTCCAGGGCTGGTGCTATATTCACTGTGCCACCTAGCTGCCCCAATACCAGTTTTTCTTACTATATCACATTAACAAATATCACTTGTTAGAAACTAACTAATATTGGGTGGGTAATAATATTGGGAGCATAATAGATAGGGGCTCAAGAGCAACAGTATTAGAAACCATATCTAATCACTCAGGTTACCTCTAGAATCTTGTGAGTAGTCACATTGCACTTTGGAGGTTCAATCTGGTAATATGAGGACAAGTTGGGAAGTAGCCCTGTAGGGTCAGTTACTCTGGCCTTCAGAGTGGAAAATGATCAAAAATTGCTGTGACTAGTGGAGCCCAGATAACAGAGAAAAGGCAGGGACTCACCTGAGCTCTTTCAAATTCTCCCCAAAACAACTTTACAATAACATTTTAAAATGAACAGTTGCAGGACATACAAAAGGATGGAGGTGAAACAATTTTCCAACCTAAAACAACTTAGAAAGTCATCAGGAAAGGTCTGTCACACCAGAGTGAGAGTGGAGCACAGTCCATCATAGACAATGTCCCTGACAACCAAGTAGCAGCCTTTGGGGACTATTGAATCATCAGCAGTGGCTTTTGGAACTCTCAGCCCACAGGAAAGTAAGGAGTTTCACAACTGGTCAGAAGGAGATTACAGGGATATCTTTTCTGGCAATGGGTACAGAACTCTGTTGTATTTTCCATGCTTAGATACAGGTAGTAGTCCTGGGATGAGGAGGAACACTAGCAAACCAAGATTTATAAATCAAATAAGAGAGGTAGAAGAAAAATTAAGAAAAGAAATGAGAGTGGTGGAAAAAAACATCATGAATAAAAGAGTCCCTGGACTGGCAAGGGAGGCACAACAAAATATACTGAAGAAAATAATGGCTTAAAAACAGAATAGGCCAAATGGTAAGTGAGGCACAAAAATCAAATGAAGAAAAGAAATCCTTAAAAAATAGAATTAGCCAAATGGAAAAAGATGTCCAAAAATTTCTTCAAGAAAAATTGAGGGCTTTCTCCCATGGTTCAAAGAGAAATTTGAAAATAAAGTAATAGAGGTTGAGAAAAAAATGGGATGAAATGCAAGAAAATCACCAAAAAACGAGTTAACAGCTTGGTAAAGAGATAAAAAGAATGCTGAAGAAAATAACACCATAAAAAACAGACTAGGCCAAATGGTTAAAAGATAGCAGAGTAAAAGTAGGGATTTGCCTGAGCTCTCCCCCAAGCCCTACAAATACCTTTTAAATGACTCTAAAGAAATTCCAGAGTATCAGAACCCACAAAAAAGACAGAGTGATACAAATTTCCAGCCCAAGACAACTTGGAAGATCTGAAGAAAAAGTCTGTTGAACAATGGTGAGAGAGGAACACAATCCAGCACAGGCCACACAAGTATTGACCCTCCCTGGAAAACCAAGAGCATGCCTCAGGATGAGTGAATCAATGGTAGAAGTGGGGATTTCCATACCTCTTAGGCCACAGACACCAAAGATAACTCAGGTCAGCAGGAAAGGTATGTTCCACCTGGGTGAGCCACACAAGCATAGCCCCAGTCAAAGCAAATCAAGAGCAGACCTTGCAAGTGACTGAATCAACAGTGGCAGTGGTAGCAGCAGCAGGTGCATCCAGAGCTCTCAATCTACAGACAGTGAGGGGGTCAAATAACTGAGCAGAAGGAGATCATAGGAAATTGCTGGCAGTGAGGCAAGACTGTTTCATTGTCCATACTCAAATCTGGGTCTCAGTCAATGTTCTTACATCCAAAGCAACCAGGAAAAATTTGAATTGAGGAAATGGAAAACCTCAAAGAGAAATTTGAAAATAAAGTAATAGAGGTAGAGAAAAATTGGGAAGACATGCAAGAAAATCATGAAAAATGAGCCAATAGCTTGGTAAAGGAGATAAAAAATACTGAAGAAAATAACAGACTAGGCCAAATAGTGAAAGAAAAAGAAAGAAAAAAGGAAAGGAAAGGGAGGAAGGAAGGAAGGAAGGAAGGAAGGAAGGAAGGAAGAAAGAAAGAAAGAGAGAGAGAGAGAAAGAAAGGAAGGAAGGAAGGAAGGAAGGAAGGATGGAAGTAAAGAAGGGAGGAAGGAAAGCAGGAAGGAAGGAAGAAAAAAAGATTCAAAAAGCCAATGAGGTGAATCGGGCCTTAAAAAGCAGAATTGATCAAAAGCTCAAAAAAATGATTCTTTAAAAATTGTAATGGAGCAAAGGGAAGATAATGACTATAAGAAATCAAGAAACAGTTTTTAAAAACTCATATAGGAATGATATGTATCTTATAAGACCTTTCTCATTATTAGGGTTGTTACAAGGGTATATATATACACAGAGGGCACAAGGCTAAGTTGAATATGAAGGGATGATATCTAAAAAAATAAAATTAAGGTGTGAAAAAAGAATGTACTTGGAGATATAGAAAGAAAGAGGTAGAATGGGGTAAATTATCTCAGAAAAAAGAAGTAAGAAAAAGCTTTTACATTGGGGGGGGAGGGGAAAGGTGAGGGAGAGTAAGTGAACATTACTCTCATCGGAATTGGCTCAAAGAGGGAATAACATAAACATTAAATTAGGTACAGGAATATAATTTACAAGAAAGTAGGAGGGAAAGGGGATAAGAGAAGGGGAATTATAGAAGGGATGGCAGATTGGGGGAAAAATTATTGGACTACCTGAAAACCATGATCAAAGAAAGAACCTAGAAATCATCCTTCAAAAAATTCTCAAAGAAAATTGCCCTGATGTTTTAGACCCAGAGGGCGAAATAGAGGTTGAAAGAATCCACTGATCACCTCCTGAAAAAGATCCCCAAAACAAAACCCCTAGGAATATTATAGCCAGGTTCCTGAATTCTCAGATCAAGGAGAAAATACTACAAGTAGTCAGGAAGAAACAATTTCAATATTGTGAAACACAATCTTAATAGCACAGGACCTGACAGCTTCTACACTGAGGGATTGAAGGGCATGGAATATGATATTCCACAGGGCAAAACATCTGGGATTAAAGCCAAGAATCACATACCCAGCAAAACTGAGTATTTTGTTTGAGGGGAAAATATGGTAATTCAGTGGAATAGAGGACTTTCAAGCACTCTTGAGGAAAAAAGCAGAGCTGAATAGAAAATTTGACATTCAGACACAAGAAGCAAGAGATGTTTGAGAAGGTAAACAGGGAAAAGGAATCAAAAGGAACTTATCAAAGTTGAACTATTTGCATTCCTACATGGAAAAAACAATAACTGTGACTGATGAAACATTTCTCATTATGAAAATAATGGTAGAAGGGTATATGGGCATATGAATACATATGTGAATGTGTGTATATATGTTTACAGGTATACATGGATAGAGGGCACAGGTTGAATTTGGTGGAAAGGGATGCTACTTAAGGGATGAAGTCAAGAGGGGAGAGATGAAAGCACAAGAGGAAATAGGGAGAGACAGGGTAGGGTAAACTATCTCATGGAGAAGAGGTAAGCGGAAGTGGTTGCAGGGGAGGGGAAGAACAGGAAGGCAAAAAGGTAAAACCATATTCTCAATGAATTTGGCTCAGGGAGAGAATGACATGCATACTAAATGGGATATCTCGCCCTGCAGGAGACTAAGGGGAAGGGGGATGAGAGGGTGGATGATGGAGGGGAGGGCATTTTGAGGGGAGGGTAGTTTGGAAGTACCCACTTTCAAAGACTGACAGGATCAAAGTAGGGAATGGACCAGGTGGGGGGGATGGATGTGGGGGGAAATATAAGCAGTCTTTTACAATATATCTGCTATGGTAATGTTTTGCATAGGTATACATGTACAACACATACTGAATTGCTTAACTTCCCAGAGGGAGTCGGTGACAAGGGTGGAAGGGAACGGACCTGAAATTTGAAGTTTTAAATTTAAATGTTTCAAATATAAAAAAAAATAAGAAACAGAGGGGAAAATCAGTGGAAAAGGTTATGTACAGAAGACACAGTAGTCAATGTTTATAGTAATCTAATATTTGATGAACCCAAAGACCCCAGTTTCTGGGTTAAGAACTCATTTTTTGACAAAAACTGCTGGGAAATTTGGAAATTAGTATGACAGAAACTGGGCATACAACAATGTCTGATACTTTATACCAAAATAAAGTCCAAATGGGTACACAATTTAGATACAAAGGCTGCCAGATTTATGGCGAATGGAGGAATTTATGACCAAACAAGAGATAGACAACATTATGAAATGGAAAATGGATAATTTTGATTACATTAAATTGAAAAGTTTTTTTACAAAGCCAATGCAACCAAGATTATGATGGAAGCAGAAAATTGGGAAATAATTTTGACAGCCTGTGTCTCTGATAAAGGCCTCATTTTTAAAATATATGGAGAAATAAGTCAAATTTACAAGAATACAAGTCATTCTCCAATTGATAAATGGTCAAGGGATATGAAGAGGCTGTTTTCAGAGGAAGAAATTAAAACTATCGATAGTAATAGGAAAAATGCTCTAAATCACTATTGATTAGAGAGAGAGATGCAAATCAAAACAATGCTGAGGTACCACACCACACCTATCAGATTGGTTAACATGACAAAGCAAGAAAGTGATAAATGTTAAAGAAGTTGTGGTAAAGTTGGAACATAATTCGTTGTTGTTGGAATTGTGAACTGATTCAACCATTCTGTAGAGCAATTTGGAACTATACACAAAGGGCTACAAAAAATGTCAATACCTTTGACACAGCAATACCACTTCTATGGCTGTCTCCCAAAGAGATCATAAAAATGGGAAAAGGACCTGCATGTACAAAAATATTTATAGCCACCCTTTTTGTGGTCTCTCAAAACTGGAAATTGAGATGTCCATCAGTTTAAAAATGACTGAACAAATTGTAGTATATGAATGTAATGGAATACAATTGTGCTATAAGAAATAATGAGCAGGCAGATTTGAGAAAATCCTGGAAAGACTTATGTAAACTGATATTGAATGAAGTGAGAAGAGCCAAGAGATCACTGTTTACAGTGACAGTCACATTATGTGATGACTGATTTTGATAGATTTAGACGTTCTCAGCAATGAAGGGTGGCAGGGCCAGCAACCAGCTGGAGGGACCCCAGAACACCAGCAGCTGTGTCGATTCCAGAAGTATCAACATAGACATGCCTAGGACAAAGTGAAAGGTTAGTGCCCTATGGATTTTGGGACCAGTATTTGGGGCTAGAAGCCACTGAGGAGACACGCCATTTTGTAGTTTTCAGAGGCAGCTCCAGCTCCTGGCCTGCGAACTCTAGGGAGATCCAGCGATCAGTCTTGGGGGGTAATCACTCTTGCTTTAACCTCCCTGGATCTGGATTGTGATCTGGGGTGGAGGTCGGGGGTGGGTTTCCAGCTGGCCAGAAACAGAAGTTGCCCCCCCACACATTTGGGATGAAAATTCCCCTATCTGGTGGCAAAGCCATCGTGTGGCAAAAAGCCCCAAAGTCAAGTAATTAAGTGGCAACATGCCAAAGCAAAGGAAACAAATTAAACAGAAAATGCAACCCTAGACTCCTACTTTGGGGGCAAGGGGGGTCGAAGCATAGAGAGGGAAGAGGACTGTAAGGTCAGAAGTCCTGCTCCAAAAGCCCCAGAGGAAAAAACAAGCGGGTTGCAGGCCATAGAGGACCTTAAGAAGGACTTTAAAAATCAAATAAGAGAAGTGGAGGAAAAATTGGAAAGAGAAATGAGAAGGATGCAGGAAAAGTATGAAATGAGGGTCAACAGCCTGACTGAGGAAAACAACACCTTAAAAAATAGACTAACTCAAATGGCAAAGGAGGCCCAAAAGGGCAATGAGGAGAAGAATGCCTTAAAAAGTCCAATTTGCCAGATGGAAAAAGAATCTCAAAAGTTCACTGAGGAGATTCATTCCTTCAGAGTTAGACTGGAGCAAATGGAAGCTAATGACTTTGTGAGAAATCAAGATGTTGTTAAGCAGATCCAAACAAATGAAAGATTAGAAGGCAATGTGAAATATCTCATGGGAAAAATCACTGACCTGAAAATAGATCCAGGAGAGACAATTTAAAAATTATTGGACTACCCAAAAGCCATGATCAAAGAAAGAACCTAGAAATCACCCTTCAAGAAATTCTCAAGGAAAATGTCCTGATATTTTATATCCAGAGGGCAAAATAGAGGTTGAAAGAATCCACTGATCACCTCCTGAAAAAGATCCCAAAAAGAAAACTCCCAGGAATATTATAGCCAGGTTCCAGAATCCCCAGATCAAGGAGAAAATACTACAAGCAGCCAGGAAGAAACAATTTCAATATTGTGGAAACACAATCAGAATAGCCTTGCAGCTTCTACACTGAGGGATTGAAGGGCATGGAATATGATATTCCAGAGGGCAAAAGAGCTGGGAATGAACCCAAGGGTCACCTACCAAGCAAAACTGAATATTTTGTTTCAGGGGAAAATATGGTCATTCAGTGGAATAGAGGGCTTTCAAGCATTCTTGAGGAAAAAACCAGAATTGAATAGAAAATTTGATATTCAGACACAAGAAGCAAGAGATGCTTGAGAAGGTAATCAGGCAAAAGAAATCAAAAGAAACTTATCAAACTTGACCTATTTATATTCCTACATGGAAAAACAATAATTGTGACTTATGAAACCTTTCTCAGTATGAAAATAATGGAAGAAGGGTATATGGTCATAAGAATACATATGTGAATGTGTATATATATGTTTACAGTTATACATGGAGAGAGGGCATAGGTTGAATTTGTTGGGAATGAATGATACCTAAGGGGTGAAATTATGAGGTGAGAGTGGAAAGTGGCAAGAGGAGATGGGGAGAGACAGGGTAGGGTAAACTACCTCATGTAGAAGAAGCAAGGGGAAGTGGTTGCAAAGGAGGGGAAGAATAGGAAGGCAAAAAGGCAAAACCACATTCTCATTGAATTTGGTTATGGGAGAGAATGACATACATACTAAATGGGATATCTCAACCTGCAGCAGAATAGGGGGAAGGGGGATGAGAGGAGGGATGATGGATGGGAGGGCATTCTTGGGGGGAGGGGAGGTTGGAAGTACCCACTATAGAAGAGGGACAGGATCATGTAGGGAGTGGACCAGGTGGGGGGTGGGATGCCTGGGAGGGAATTATAAGCAGCCTTGTACAATATATCTACTATGATAATGTTTTGCATAGCTAGACATGTACAATATATACTGAATTACTTATCTCCCCAGAGGGAATGGGTGACAAGAGAGGAAGGAAATGGATCTGAAATTTGAGGTCTTAAGATTAAATGTTTCAAATATATATAAATACTATTATTAATACTCCTTTCCTTGAAATTGGGAGATAAGAAGTACAGGCATTGGGACACAAAGATTCACCTTCCTCTAATGGAGAGGTAGAAGGGTGTGTGGGAGAGGATAGGGGAGAGAGAAGACTGGAGGAAGCGATGTCTTGTGGGACTGCTGTTCTGGGAGGGTGGGTAGGGGAAAAACAGGGGAGGGGGGAAATGATTGTAACTCAAAATCTGGCGGAAATGAATGATGTAAAACAGAAGTTAATAAAGCATTTTTTTTAAATAAAAGATTAAAAAAAAGAATCAGGATACAAAAATAAGTCAATAAAAACCATTATCATTTCTATAAATAAATAACAAATCCAGGAAGAAATAAGAGACATTTCATTAGAAAATAGCTAATACACATAAAATATGTTCTAGTCAACATATTCAGTCACTTTCAATGTTCATATAAATACAATTGCGAAGCTCTATTTAATGAAATGAAAATGACAAACAATATGAGGGAAACACATTGCTCACATACAACATTAAAAAAAGACTTGAACGTATTGGCATAAATTAATTTTTCCATAAATTGATAAGAAAAAAAACATTTCTTTAAAACCATCAGCAAATATTATTTATAAAGGAGATAAATGAGAAGTTTTCCAAGTAAGATCAAGTGAGAAACAAAGATGCAAATCGTCCCAATATTATTCAATATTTTATTAGAAATCATAGGTATAGCAATAAGAGAAGAAAAAGAAATGAAAGGAAACAGAATAAGAAATGAGGTAACAAAACTATTTCTTTCTTTTTTTTTTTTTTGCAGGCAATATGATGACGCACTTGGAAAATCCGCAAGACTCAACTAAAAAGTTAGTTGAATCAATTAATAATTTAACAAAGGAGAAGGATGTAAAATATATCCATATAAATCATCAGCATTTCTATATGTCACAAACAAAATTTCAAGAAGAGATAGCATAAAATATTCCATTTAAAATCACTCTAGGCAATATAAAACACCTGGGAGTACAATTGCCAAAACAAACAGAAAATATTTGAACAAAATTATTTTTAAAAGCTTTTTTATAAAAAATAAAATCAGATAGCAATAATTGGAGAAATATTAAATGTTCATCGGTTGGCAGGGACAATATAATAAAAATTATCATTTTACCCAAACTCATTTGTATGTATGTATGTGTGTATGTATGTATGCATGTATACAATGCCAACCCAATTAAATTGCCAATTTTTTTTACTGAATTAGAAAAAAATAACAAAATTAATTTGGAAGAACAAGAAGTGAAGAATATTGGGGGCAGAGTCAAGATGGTGGAGTAGAAACAGAACTTCAGCGCACCTCTGGCTTCCAACTCCTCCAATTCATATAGAAAATGACTCTAGACAAACTTTGGAGCTACAGAAGCCACAAAATGACACAGAAAATCTGACCACCTGCTGAGGAGAGACTGGCAGGCTGGTAGGAAGTGGCCAGCACAGCACTCTGGGAGCCTAGATAAGCCCCACAAGAGCCAGAGGTATTAGCCTCAGGGCAGACTGACCAGCTGCCAGCTGGAAAGACTTCAGATCACCAGCAGCTGTGGTGGTTTCCAGAATTATCAACCCATAGACACTAAGGACAAAGTTAGAGGCCAGTACAGTGTGGACTTTGAGACCTGCGTATTTATGAGTGTGGTCTGGCCTTTGCTCCCAGGTGAGAAGCAGCCGAGGCTCCTTGGCTATGCAGCCACCTAGCACATGGCTGCTTCAGAGCTCCTGGTCTGCAGATTGTAAAGGACCAAGCAACTCACTCTTACTTTAACTGCTTGGATCTGGATTGTGGCCTAGTGTAGAGGTCCTGGGGCGCATGAACAATTTACCAGAGTGCGTGGAGGCTTCAGAGAGGGCACCAAACTAATAGCTTCAGCACCTGCAAAAACCCCAGTGTTTGGGATAAAGCTCCTGTTTCTGGTAGCAGAGTTCTAATGTGGCAAAAGGCTCAAAAGTCAAGTAATTAAGTAGCAACATGAGCAAGAAAGGAAGCAAAGCAAACAGAGAAATCCAACATTACACTCCTATTTTGGGGACAAAAAGGATCAAAGCATGGAACAGGAGGAAGACAATGAAGTCAGAACTCCTGCACCAAAAGCTTCCAAGAAAAATATGAGCTGGTTACAAGCTATAGAGGAGCTTAGGAAGGATTTTGAAAATTAAATAAGACAAGTGGAGGAAAAATTGGGAAGGGAAATAAGAAATATGCAAGAAAATTATTATGAAATGAGAGTCAACAACCTGACTGAACAAAATAAAACCTTGAAAAATAGACTAACTCAGATGGCAAAAGAGACTCAAAAAGGCAATGAGGAGAAGAATGCCTTAAAAAGTTGAGTTTGCAGCATGGAAAAAGAATCTCAAAAGCTCACTGAAGAGAATCATTCCTTCAGAATTAGATTGGAGCAAATGGAAGCTAGTGACTTTAGGAGAAATCAAGATACAATTAAACAGATGCAAACAAATGAAAAAATAGAAGGCAGTGTGTAATATTGCAATGGAAAAACAGCTGACCTGGAAAAGAGATCCAGGAAAGATAATTTAAAAATTATTGGACTACCTGAAAGTCATGATCAAAGAAAGAACCTAGAAATCATCCTTCAAGAAATTCTCAAGGAAAATTACCCTAATGTTTTAGAACCAGAGGGCAAAATAAAGGTTGAAAGAATCCACCAATTACCTCCTGAAAAAGATCCCAAAAGAAAAACTCCTAAGAATATTATAGCCAGGTTCTGGAATTCCCAGATCAAGGAGAAAATATTACAAGCAGCCAGGAAGAAACAATTTGAACATTGTGGAAACACAATCAGGATAACACGGGATCTGGCAGCTTCTACACCTAGGGATTGAAGAGCTTGTAATATGATATTCGGGAGGTTAAAGGAGCTGCAAAACTGAGTATCGTGTTTCAGGGGAAAATATGGTCATTCAGTGGAATAGAGGACTTTCAAGCATTCTGGATGAAAAAACCAGAGTTAAATAGAAAATTTGACATTGAGATACAAGAAAGCAAGAGAATCATGAGAAGATAAACAGGGAAAAGAAATCATAAGGAACTTATCAAATTTGAATTATTTGCATTCCTATATGGAAAATGATAATTGTAAGTTATGAAACTTTTCTTTATATGACAATATTTGAAGGGAATAGAAATGTTTTTGTGTGCATACATACATACATATATATATATATACATATATATGTCTATATAGGAGTATATATGGGCATATGAATACATACGTGAGTGTGTGTATATATGTCTACAGGTATACATAGATAGAGGGCACATGACTAATTTAATAGAAATTGATGATACTTTAAAGGTGAAAATTAAGAGGTGAGAGAGGAATATAATGAGAGGAAAAGGGGAGAGACAGAATGGGCTAAGTTATATAGAAGAGGCAAGGGAAAACTATTACAATGTAGGGGAAGAACAGGAAGGCAAAACAGAATGAGTCAACCTTATTCTCATGGAATTGGCTTAAGGAGGGAATCACATACACACTAAATATGGTATCACACCCTACAGGAGAGTAGTGGGGAAGGGGAAGACAGAGGGACTAACAGAAGGGAGGACAAGCTGTGGGAGAGGGAAGTTGGAAGCACCCACTTTTAAAAGGGACAGGATCAAAGAAGAGAATAGAACAAGTGAGGGTGAGATAGGATGGAGGCAAATATAGTCAATCTTTCACAATATATCCACTATGAAAATGTTTTGCATAGCTACACATGTCCAACCTATATTTTATTGCTTATCTTCCAAGTGAGGGTGGGTGACACGGGAGGAAGGAACCTATATTTTATTGCTTATCTTCCAAGTGAGGGTGGGTGACAAGGGAGGAAGGGAAAGAATCCTGAATTCAAAGTTTTAAAATCAAATGTTTAAAAATATATACATATTATTATTGTTATTTTACATGTAACTTGGAAATGAGATATACAGGCACTGGGGCATAAAGATCCACCGTGCCCTCCTGGAACGTCACAGGGAGAACTGGGGAAGATATGGGTGGGAGCTGATTGGGGGAGGATATGTTCAGTGGGATCACTGTTTTGGGGTGGTGGGAAGGGAAAACTGGGGAGAAAATGTGTAACTCAAAATCTTGGGGAAATGAATGATGCAAACTAAAAAATAAATGAGAGAGGAAAAAATATTTTGAAATTAAAACAAGTGAAAAATATTAAATGAATTAATGAAAAAATGTAAAGCAAAAATGTTTAGCAGTTCCAGACATTAAACAATTTTATAAGACAGTAACTATCCAAACTATGTGGTATTGCCTAAGAAATAGAAAAGTACATCAATGGAAAAGAATAGACATACAATTTCACAGCAGCAAATAAATATAGTGAGCTTGTATTTGACAGGTGTAAACACTTAGGTCTCAGAATAAGAAATTTTTTGGTTAAAAAAATTTGGGAAAACTGGAAAGCAGAATGGCAGAAACAGGGCAAAAACTGATATTTTACACTATTTACATAGATAAGGTCAAAATGGATAAATGATATAGATCTAGAGATTTTAAAAGAAAATTAGAAGAACATGGGACACATTACTTTTCATAATTTTGTATACATGAACAATTTAAGAATAAATGATAGACAGCATGTAACAAGAGTAAATGGGGAGCAAATAGAGAGTTAGGTGTAAAATTGATCATTTTGATAACATTAAATCAAAAAGGGCTTGGACAAGGAAGACATATATAGGCAATATCAGAAGAAAAGTAGAAAATTGGGAAATGTTTATGGGTAGTTTATCAGATAATGGTTTCATATCTAAATTAGACAAAGAACTTTGTCAAAGTATAAGAATATGAGTCATTTCACCAATTGATAAATAGCCAAAGGATATGGACAGGAAATTTACTGAAGAAGAAATCAAATCAATTTATTGTCATACGATAAATGCTCTAAATCATTATTGATTAGAGAAATGCAAATTAAAACAACCTTGATATATCATTTTACACCTACTACATGGGCTAAAATAATAAAGGGGCAAAATGACAAATGTTGGAGGAGATATGGAAAAAATAGGACACTAATTCATTGTTGGTAGAATTGTTAACTGATCTAACTATTTTGGAGAGCAATTTGTAATTATGCCCAAAGAGTTATTAAACTACCTATAGTCCTATAACCTTTGACCCAACAATACCACTACTTTATTTACTTCCAAAGGTGAATAGGGAAAAAGGAAAAAAAAACCTATATGTTCTTAAATGTTTAAAGCAGCTCTCTTTTTGGTGGCAAAGAACTAGAAATTGCAGGTTTCCCCTCAATTGGAGAATGACTAAACAAATTGTTGTATATGACTGTGATGGAATATTACTCTGCTATAAGTAATTATGAGCTGAATGATTTTAGAAAAACATGGAAAGACTTGCATAAAACAATGAAGAGTGAAATGAGCAGAAGTAAGAGAACATTATATACAGTAACAGCAATATTGTTTTAAGAATGACTTTGAGCAAATGTCATTTTGACTATTATAAATACCCAAAGTAGCTATAAAGTAGACTGATGCTATCTGCATCCATGGAAAGAACTGATAAATGAAAGTATATGTAATAAATATGTGTGTATATATAATATATGTACATATATACATATGCATACATATATGTACCTATATATGTATGTATACCTATATAATATATGTACCTATATATGTATGTACACATATATACATATATAATATATGTACCTATATATGTATGTATACATATATACATATATATGTGTGTATATATATATGTGTGTGTGTGTGTGTGTGTGTGTATGTGTGTGTATACACACACACCTATTTGTGTCTAGTGGTAGCCATAGGGAAGTAAACAAAGGAAATTTACATGATAATTTTGTTACATATTTGAAAAGAACAGCAAGTTGTACATAGTATATTTATACTTTTATATTCAATCACTTTTTATTTTACTGTGTTATTTAAATATTTCTTTTACTCCACAAATTAAAAATAAAACTAAACAAAATGTGGATTGCAATAGGAGATAACACTTTTAAGTCTAAGAATAATTTTATTGGTTTAATTTTATCAGAAAAGTCTATAAAATTCCTTATCCAGAAAAGATTTTTTAGATTGAGCACAAGATGCATAGACATTAATTCATAAAATCCTGATTTATTCTCATAAAATATTCTTGCTATTAATAACACGAACATTTGAAATGAACACTTATCATTTGTAGAGGAAATATATAAACACTTGATTTTCAGTTGTTTTCCTTCTTTTACTGAGCATCAAGGGAGTTCAGGAATCCAGAGGGCAATCTTATCTCTGAGGGATGAAACCAATTTAAGCTCACACTCTTTCAGGGATGTTACCAGGCAATTATGCTTTTGGAGCTTACTGTTAGGGGGACTCCTCATAGCAAAGAAGTGAGCCTTCTTTCCATCTTTTTCTAACCTTTAAAACATACCTCCTGACATAGTGCTTCCAACTTGCAGGTCAGTAGTGAAAATTTGGAAAAAACTTCAAACATTTTTCACCTTTTAGAAAAATGAATCCATTCATTCACTCAGTCATCCAAGAAATATTTATTAGATGCCTACTACATGTAAGACTCTATCCTAGGTGTGGTAGGGAATGCAAAAATGGTTTACAGTCCCTGTTCTCAGGGAGTTTACTATAATAATGTCAAATTTTAATGCATTTAATAATCTATAAAGTACTTTCTTCACAATAATTCTCTAAAGCAGTGAGTAAAATTATTATTTCAATACTTACATATGAGAAAATTTAGCTAACAAAAGCTTATATTATTCCAAGTGAGCCTTTGGGCTTTTAGTATTTATTCTTATGGTGACTAGGTTTGCTGTTTTTCTCCAGAGTACAGAAATAAGAGTAATCATTGGAGTGCCAAAGTCAATTTAGATGATGTTGGAAACAACTTCCTAACAAATACAGCTGTCTTAAAGGAGAAGGGTCTACCTTCAGATGTCACGGGTGCCCCTTCCTTAAAAGCATATAAAAAATGACTAGACGATGGGTATAGCATATTGAGGATTCATTTCAGGTATACATTTGACTGGAGGCTTTCTGAGGGTCCTTCTGATCCTCATATTCTGTGATTTTATGACAAATGAGAAAAATTAATGAAATGATTTGCTTAGGGGCACACAACCAGTGAGCATTAGACAAGACACTTAAATTAAGGTCTCCTGATTCTAAGACTATTCCTCTGTTCACTATACCACCTATAAGAGTATAAAGCACACCAAAATAAAACAAAATACTAAAACAAAAAAAAGTTCAACTAGATGATCCTTTCTAAAACTCCTCCTTTCTTATTATTGATAGTGCCAGAGTACAAAGTGTGAATTTATTTGATAAGCAATTAGAAACCATGGAGAGAATTTGAACAGTGGAGTGACAAGATCACAGCTGTGTGTTAGGAAAACTGTCCTAATTGTGATGTGTAGTATGGAAATGGTAGGGGTGGGGGAGATGGGACTACATAAATTTATTAGGTGGATTCTACAATAGTTCAGATGAGAATAATGATGAAGCCCTAAATTAAGATGGTGCCAATAGGAACTAAAAACAGTGGTTTGATTAACAAGCACTATGTAGGCAAAATCAATAAGAGGACCTACTAGAATCCAAGAACTGTGCAAAGTATTTTGCAAATATTGTCTCATTTGACCCTTACAACAGTCCTGCACGGTAAGTGCTATTATCATCCCTCTTTGATAGATGAAGAAACTGAGACAAATGAAGATTAAGTGACTTGTCCAGGTCACAAAACTAGTGACTGAGACTGGATTTGAACTTAGGTCTTCTTGACTCTAGTCCCAGCTCTCTCTATACTTTACCACCTAGATGCCTTGGTTACTGATTTAAGGAAGTTAAACGAGAGATAGGAATTAGAAATTACTCTAATTAAAAGAATTTTAATTGGCAGAGAAAATGATAATACCATGAACACTAGAAAATTTCATAGCTACATTTGCAAAGAATTACATTTAGATTTGGATATGAGTTTGAAATTCTGGTGATACATCTAATTGAAGATATTGATCAAGGAGTTGGAAATGCAGAAGAGAAAGCATGCATGGTGACAAAAATTTGGGATTGATAAATCACATATGAGTTATATTTGAAACCTGGGCCTGGATGAGACTTAAAAGCAAGAAGACACGCAGAAGGAGGCTAAGAATTCCAATGAAAAATCTTGGACTAGGCATATATTGAGCAAGGGAAAGATAATTCAGCAAATTAAACATAAGAGTAGTAATCAAAGAGGAACATCAATTTTTAAGATAAGAAATTGTGATCAGCTTATCATGCTAAAATTGCTGTATTGTATATTCTAACTTCATTCACCTGATTTCTTTCTAATCTTTGGGGCTATCCCAATAAAGAAGCACTTGACCTAGAGCCTAAGATTAGGAAATGGAATTTTGTTATGGGACTAGAAAATCCAGAATACTGGTAAATGTTGAAGTTTTATTTCTCTTAGCTTCTTTAAAAAAACGCTGTATTGTCTTTGGCCCAGGTTTGGTTAATTTTCTACTGAAACCTTTTCCCCTAAGATTTCCTTAGAATCATGTTTTGTCAGAACCAATAAGAAGTTTTAGGAAGATAAAGATGTAAAATTGCTCTTTTCTCTGGACGTTTCTGATCTACTCATTGTACCTGTATGTATTTCTTCTTCCAGTGGGGGTCTTGTACCATGGCAGTATAGCAATATGGATAGGATTTGTCCACGCCATAGTAAAATTTCTGCTACTCATTTTTGAAAGCTAGGCTATGCTACTTTGCTGGAAGGCATGGAGATTCTTAGTTCTATAGAAAGAATTTTACTTTATGAATTAGCTTAACCAAGGAGGAGAAATCCAGGTAGGGGTTAAGTGTATATCTATCTATCTATCTATCTATCTATCTATCTATCTATCTATCTATCTATATGTATATATTGCCCAGAAAAGGAATGAAAAGATTCAATCATATGATATAATAAATAACTGTCCTGGGTTATCAACATGCTCTATCCAATTCAATATCTTGTCCATGACGGTAACATGTAGGAATGGCTATGATAGGACTTTGGTGTTCTCCTTGATCATAGATATTAAATAAAAAATCCAATTTCATTCTAACTAATAAATTAAGCCATAATGTGTACTGCCTTTGGGTCAAAAGACCTGGGTTCAAATCCTACAAGAAGTATGCAGAAAACTGGACTTGGGTCAGAACATAAAAGCAGAATTGAGTTTGAAACTTCTATTCTTTTAATTCCTGCTATATATCTTGGGCAAGTGATATTGTCATTCTTATCTACCATTTCCTCTTCTCTATAATAAGGGATTGTTATAGATTATTTTTTGAAACATCTTCCAGATTTAATATTGTATTTCTCTAATGGACATATAATCTTAGACCAGTCACATAACTTCTTTCTTCTTCCCCTTTTTCATCTGTTAAATGATTAGTATGGTTTTAACTGGTCTCTAGGTTCCATTTTAAATCTTAAACCTATGATCAAGGAATTTATCTAAACCTTTATGAAGTTATTTATCTTTTCATTGTATAACATTTATTTGTTATAATGACTTCTTTGAGTGTTTAGGAAATCCAGAATACAAAAAAAAACTATTGAAGTTTTTTTTTTTTTCCCATTACAATTTCTTTAACTTTTCTCTTTGGCCCACTGTTACCTTTATTTCTCCTGATCTGTCAAAACTCCCCCCCCCCCACTTCAATGGATCATAATTTGTTTATTTTTTCCCTCACAATCAATGTGTAATCCTTGGTGAGTAAGTGTTTTGACACTTAATAATTAATACCTATTATAATGAACTACTACTTCCACAAATTAGTAGTATGAGTGAGTCTATCTTCAACTGGTTTATATCCTATAAATATATATTTTCCTGTCCTTGTCCTTGTCTATTTGCTTCATAGATTTATAGATGTTGCTCAAACCACCCTCAACCATCACATATTCTCTTTTTAATTTCTCCTAATACATCATCTTCGTATGCATACATTTTCCTGGTTTTCTGGCATCATGGAATATAAGCTAATAGAAGAGACAATATTATTGACAAAAATCATGGACCTTCATGATATGGGTGTCATAGACACAAACACTGCACTAATATGTTCTTAATCAAAATATCTGGAACTGTAGAGGATTGAGTAAAATAATGTCCTTTCCTGAAAGTAGGTACTAATATAGAGTTGTTGTTTTTTTAACTACTGAATTAATGGTAAGACAAAGATATTGGTAACTGTTTATAGTATGTTGATTATGAAAAGTTCACAGTCAGAAATAATCTACAAGTTTCAACATAGGGGTGGCTAGGTGGTGCAGTGAATAGAGCACTGGCCCTAGAGTCAGAAGGACCTGAGTTCAAATCTGGCCTCAGACACTTGACACACTTACTAGCCATGTGACCTTGGGCAAGTTGCTTAACCCCAATTGCCCTCACAAAAAGCAAAAAACCAAAACAAAACAAAAAACAAAAGTTTCAATATAATAGCAGGCAAATCCTTATCAAGAAAAAAAATTCACCATTGAGGTCCCTCCACATAATAGTTAAAATCTCTTAAAAATCTTCATCTTATCTCCTCAAACAAGTATTAAATTCAGTGTCTTGGGAAATAAGGTAGATTGGTATACTTCTTTTGTTCTCTTTTCAAGTATTGCAGGGAATAGTGTTTCTAGAATACACTGTATGTGTAAAATCCTCAAAGACTTTTAATAGAATTCTCTTTTTCCCTCTCTTTCCCTTTCTCAGTTCTTTCTCTCTTTGTATATGTGTGTATATATTTTTACTATAGATATTTGTTTGTTTATATCTGTGGATAGATGTATATTATAAACTAAAATGATATATACTTATGTAATAGAAATAAAAAGAAAAATCTACATGCATAGATTATGCAAATATTTATTTATAGTTAATATATTTACTATTTATATTTATTACACTTTTTATATAAATAAATATGTATAAGTTCATATAAATTATATAAATATTGTTATCATGTTGTATAGTATATGGTATAAACTATCATTACTAAATGTACTATAATGTATACCGCAACTAAGTATATAAATTATATAATTATAGTATGTAATATATATTTTATAAGCATATATCTGAACATATGTTATAGCATTTTATGTTATATAATATAGATATGTCTATATATCTATTGCATATTAAAATTTTACATGTAATAATTTGTATTATAGGTAATATATCATGTATTTTGTAATTATAGCATAATTACTATAATATAATACTATAAATATAATACTATAAAATACTATATATATATATATATGTATGTGCATGATAAGCATTGAAATGTGAAAGGAAATACGTTCAGATGCAAAAAACACTTTCCCCTTCCTAGAGGGAGTCTGAGGCTTCAAAAATTCATTTGAAAAGACCACCAAAAAAAAAAAAAGGAAAAGGGCAGCAGGTGGCACAGTGAATAAAGCACTGGCCCTAAAGTCAGGAGGACCTGAGTTCAAATCTGGCCTCAGATACTTAACACACGCACACACACACACACACACACACACAAAACTAGCCGTGTGACCATGGGCAAGTCACTTAAACCCAATTGCTATACCTTTCCCCTCCCTCCAAAAAGAAAAGAAAAGACAAGCCAAAAATGAGTTTGTCTCTTGGGCTTTCATATGTTTGTCCCTAGCTACTCATCTGCACAAAATGCCTAAAGAAAAATGAAAAGCTGGCTGATCATCCTAAAGCAAAGTGGAGAGCCTCATTTGAGGTAGGGGCTTTTGAACTAGAAAAGATTGCCGAATCAAGATGAGGCTAAACTACTCTTACATCCTAACTGGAAAGGGCAAACAACCGAGGTGTAGAACTGAGTCAAAGGGAAGATTGGCTTCTGCTGATCCTTAGCTAAGAGGATTACTTTAGTTCAAGGAATACAAAGTAGGGGCTTAGGAGCTTGTGTTACCCTCAGGGTTCTTCATAGGACCCTGAAAATAGTGTCATCCACCCTTATGTCATCCGTCTCCCTACGAAAAGTAGTTTGGTGAGTGAGCCCAACCGAAGAACTCTAGATAAAGAGAGCACGGTACTACTTGGTCAAGTCAGTAGTTAAAACAGAAAAACTGCAGCTGTCCATTGAATAGCTAGGGAGTCCAATAGATCAATTCATATAACAGAGATACCACACCCTGAGAAGTGGCTGAGTTACCTTTCTGTCCCAGCTTGGTAGCAAGAACCAAGTGACAGAATGACCTGCCTGACACTGTTCAGTAAAATTTGCCCCATTTCAAAGCAGCCTTCCTGGCCCTATCTAGTAGATGTCAAATATGGCAGGAAGCTAATGCAGCAGGTGAGCTTGCAGCTTAATCTAGTCCATCAGGAAATTGACCTATCCAGAGGAAGAAGTCATGCTCTTAGAGGATTCAGTGCAGCTGATCAGCAGAATGACATCTATCACCAATACTAAGAACATTTCATGAGTCCCTGCAGTTCCAAAACTGTGAATTGTCTTGGCCACATGTGTTTCCTTTCCTTTTACTCTACTACATTGTATTTTAAATGCGTGTCTACTCTCTCTTCCCTTAGACTTTCTTTGTGTTTGTTGAACATAAAACATCAGGCTTTTAGGACATACTTTTAAACTAGCGCTCTCGCTATACCAATTAGGTAAATATCTTTGCAAAAGAACAAATTTTCCTTACTGTTAATAAAAAGCACATTTGTGGAGGCTTGTGAGCTAGAATTAGCAGACTAGCAGGTTTCTCCATAGTTTTCTCCATAGGTCTCAGAAGTAGTAACATCCATCCATGTAGGGACCTACCACTATGAGGAGGGATTAGGCCAGCAAGCCCAGAAAGGAAAACTTATCATTGATCTTCTGAAGAAAGTGACTATCGATAATGGAATTGATAAGCAATCTTTAATCATTTAGAGCTGTTTTCCTTTATCTTACCTTAAAGAACTACTGCTGCATCCGAGGTGCTATGGCACTGTACACGTCCATCTCTCTAAGTGAAAGCAGACTTGTGGTCCAGACCAAGTTTATTCCTGGGGCACCCTAATCTCTAATGTCAGGAGTTAGGCTACTCTTTCTTATATGCTTTAATTCCTTAAATCCCTGCTGTAGGTTTACAGGAAAAAAAATTTTAATTAGATTTTTGAATCATGTTAATTTTTGAATCTTATTAACCTTTCCCCAATGGAGGTTAATAAAGTACTCAGTGTAAAATGTAAAATAATTATGGGACAGATATTTATTTCCTACATGCAAAAGAAATTGTAACACAAAAGACTTACTGTGTGCATTGACAAAACAGCTTATAAGAGATCCAGTAACTTAAAACATGACACTCTTTTCATAGATTCATACTTAAACACGAGCAAAGAACAGTTTGCAGGATTGCAGTTTAGGAGCTTTCTTTCACATTGGCTCTTCACTGTTCATATGGCTCCTGCTCTCTGGATTACTACTTGTCCTCCTAACATCCGGAGAGAAAAAACATAAAAGATACAGCATAAAACCCAACCTCAGGTGGAATAGTCAGAACTTACACTTTAGATATCATGTGCTTAGTGTTCCACAGTAATCCTGGTGGAGTATACAATAAACTACTCTACACCCAACTGTCATAATGAGAAACTCAAAATAGAAGTCAGAAGGTATGAGATCACTGAGTTTGAGCTTACTCCCTTTTAAAATTTCACTAAGTCATCACATTTCTAGCCCATCAGCCAACAAAAGCATTCTCAAATTCCAGACCTGTTAGCCTTATCACATATAGAAGCACCCAAATGGCCTCCACAGGTACTTACTCTAATTCGAGCCCACTATTAAATTTTCATTATATGTATACAAATTATTCTATTGGTTCTAGTCACTTCTGATATGAAGCTAATTAGTTCATCAAAGTCTTCCTAAGTTTCTCTGAAGCCATCTGCTTTCTAATATCATTCCACCCCCCCCATTAAAGCTTTTGTAGCTATAGTATACATGAACAGGTATAAAACAAATATATTACCCTATGCATAATGTATACTTCTGGAATTGTGTGATTCCCATACATTTTATATTTAGGTTCCATGTGAATATTGTTTTCCCTAATACAATATAAGTTCCCCATATGTATGTGTGTTGTCCTGTCCCTAGTGCTTAGCATAGTGCCTTGGGTGCTTATAAATAATTGCTAATTAATTGATTAACTTATTCTCTTTTTAGGGAAGTAATCTACTATCTGAATGGAAAGGGAAAATCAGAGCTTTGTGACCACATTCATCCTTATGGGGATTCCCCATGGCCCAGAACTAAACACTGCCTTACTTGGTATTTTCTTAGTGATCTATGCACTAACTCTGGTGGGGAACCTCTTTATCTTGCTGGTGATTAAAGTAGACTCTCATCTCCATACTCCCATGTACTACTTCCTGGCCAATCTTTCCTTCATTGATATGTGGTTCTCCACTGTCACTGTGCCCAAGATACTCATGGGCCTTCTTTCCCCAGACGGTGGTGCTATCTCCTTTCATAGTTGTGTGATCCAGCTCTATTCTTTCCATGTTCTGGGGAGCACTGAGTGTTTTCTCTACACAGTCATGTCCTATGACCGCTTTCTGGCCATCACTTATCCCCTGCGTTATGCTACCATGATGAGTGGTAAAACCTGTGCCCTTCTAGCTGGAGGCACATGGCTCAGTGGTGCTATCCATTCAGCAGCCCAGACTGCCCTAACATTCCGCCTGCCTTACTGTGGCCCCAACCAGATCCAGCATTATTTCTGTGATGCACCACCCATTCTCAAATTGGCCTGTGCAGAAACCTCAATAAATGAGATGGTGATTTTTGTGAACATTGGCATAGTGACCTCTGGATGCTGTTTCCTGATTTTTCTTTCCTATGTGTCTATTGTTCGTGCTATCTTGAAGATCCGCACAGCAGAGGGCAGACACAAAGCCTTCCAGACTTGTGCTTCCCATTGCATCGTGGTGCTCTGTTTCTTTGTGCCTGGTCTCATTGTTTATCTAAGACCTGGTTCAACTCGTGCTGTGGATAGGATTGTGGTCATTTTTCAAACAGTGATCACACCCCTGCTTAATCCCATGGTATATACACTGAGGAATAAAGAGGTAAAAACAGCTTTGCTTAGGCTAAAAGGTCACGGAAAGTTTGTACAAACTAAGTAAGCTCTGTAAATGGATTATTTTTCACAATAAAATAAACTTTTACATTTTTATGAATGGTTTATTTGTGTCATGGAGTAGTGGAAATATTTCTGATATCTAAAGTTTTGCTACCAAAAAACTCTGTGGCCTTGGGTTTTCCTCTACCAACCTCATTTTCATCATCTGTAAGATTTATGTGCAAGATATAGGCTAACTGATTTTTAAGTTTCCTTTCCACTTCTGTTTTGCATGCTTCTATAAGAGATTAAATTAGAGAATCCTGGAGTTAGTTTTATACATACATACATATGCATGTATATACAATACATATATGGATATATGTATATGTATGTATATGAGTATATATGTATACTCACAAATATATATATATATATTATATATATATGTCTGTGCATATGTATACATACTCTGCTCTGTGAGGGAGAGAGAGAGAGAGAGAGAGAGAGAGAGAGAGAGAGAGAGAGAATGTATGCCTTGGACTTAGAGGTATGGGCTCTCCTAGGCAAAAATTATGAAGAAACTCAAGATTTATTTCATTTCTTTTCACCTTCCCTATTGAAATTCTTTATTCCTCCATGTACTGGACTTCCTCCAAGCCCAGGCTCCCTATACCTTCATGTTCTTTCTACTATATTCATTTAAATGACTAATAACAAGGATTTGAAGAAAGTAAATTACTGAAATTAATTCAAACTAATTTTTAAATTGCTAGGAAAAACTAAATGTGTTACCAACCCAAGGTCATTTCTATTGGCACAAGGAATAGCCATTTAATCTACTGTTGTCAGTATTTGAGCTTCA